>PVKE010032167.1:0-18735 GCA_004027555.1 Craseonycteris thonglongyai
ACCTCATCAAATTTAACAATAAATTAAAAAAAAAAAAAAAAATTTGCCAGAGAATCAAGAAACCAGATGGAGGGCATCAGATGTTCAAAAGCATCCAAATAAAGGTCACTGGAGATGAGCTCTAAATTTAAGCCCAAATTAGATAAGACCCTAGATGAATTTACTGAGAGCAGTCTTAATGAGTAACAGGGCCAGAGGCTGACTGAAAATGCTGAGCTAATGAAGCAGTGGTTGAATGAACAAGCAGGTCACATGACATCTGAGGCAGCAGGGAAGGCTGGCCACCCAGACAAATATAAAGGTGATTTCACCGTGGCAAATTTACCTTTAGGTCTCAGTCTGGCAGGCTTAGAAACCAAGTGTGCCAGCACAGAAGTCCAAGCCCCTGAGAACTTATGCTTAAAAATCAAAATGTTGATTGATAAATTGGTGCTGAGTATAAACTGCCAAGCAAGCCAAGTGTTCATGGTTTGCTAATGAAAACATTATAGCTTTTAGACCAAGCCTAATTGTAATCAAAATGTTACCAGGAAGCATGAACTTAGAGCCAGATGAATCACCTTGATATGATTGGTATCATCAATCTGTTGTATACAGTATTGTACTACTGTCTCCACCATGGAATATACTTGCCATATAGTTCAGGGGCTTATGCTTCTCCCTTGAGCCGCAATGGAGTTGCATTGACAAATTTTATTTTGGATTTTTTTTTTAGGAAAGCCATCCCATTCCTTTTGGTTCAGTACTTCCCAAACATAATCATTCTCACACTATCTTCATAATGCTTAGCATATCCATATATGTACTTCTTTTTTTTACTGTTTTTGACAGAGAGAGATACAGAGACAGAGACAGAGAGAAGGGGGAGGGCCCAGAACAGTCTCCATAGTTGCACATCATTGGTTTTTCCACATAATTTCATTCCACAGGTGGGCACAGGGCTGCACAGGGCAGGAACTGGGCTGGGGTCTTGCCCCAGTGAGAACTGAATTGGGGGCACTCCCCAGTTCAGCATATGGGTTCGCACAGTCCGAGGCCAGGATTCGATCCTCGGTCCCTGGGGCTACAAAGTGAGCGCTTAACCCACTGAGCCATCCTGGCTTCTTCATATATGTACTTCTGTTAGCTTAACTTTTAAAAATTAACTTACTTCAAAATGAATAATAAAGATTTTTGAAAATAATTTGTTGTGAGCATAATTAGAAAGCCAGTATCCCTTGCCACAAATAAAAGGAGACCATAAAGCTAGAGACATAGCTTTAATTTTTTTTTTTCTGATTATCTGTTGTCTCCTCAAATCTTCTTGAGTACTGATAGTGATGTGCTTACTACCCCATGGGAAGTACTTTTCTCAAACAGCACAATGCAGTTACTAAATGTATACTTTCTCAGCAAACATTTTCAATTACCAGAATGTCCCACACTGTCATCTAGTCAAGGGAAGATTTACTGTGAAAGTAAGTTTTGAACTTCCAGACCCATTACTTTTACCTGTTTCTTCCAAGGTCTTGCATATTTGTACATAATTATCTATTCTTTTTACAAAGAGAACCCCACCACTACCATCTTGCTATAAGGTTTAGACCCTAAACTTGCATGCTTTCCTACTTCTGGATTATTCTAGAGGTGGCTGAATTCACCATTGAAAGTTTTCTTTTCTTGCATTTTCTGCTGAAGGAGTAAACTTTTCTCAGTTTTAATGATGTCCTGCAGTTTATCCCTGTGACACCTTTGTAGGTAGAAAGAGATTTGGTGAGTAGCTTGATGGTAGGCAAGTGTAGTAGGAAGGATTATGCCTGAAGTAGAAAAACTTAAACTTGTTTATGAAGAACAGTGGATAGAGGGAGACTAAAGGTATCTGAAAGATGAGGAAATTGATGGAGAGGGGATTTAGAACACAGGAGAGGGGCTTGACCTTCAAAACACTCCTCTTCTCTAAGCTAACAGGAAGGAGGCAAGAAGAGATGTATTTTAGGTAAATCAACAAAATGCAGGAAGTTCTGACTCCTTTGACCTCTGTTTTCTCTTGGATTCTGAGAAAATACTGTATGCCAAGTGAGGGATATGGAGGCTGTGTTGGAGTTTTGAGAAGTCTGTTTGGAATTTTTAACATAGAGCCTGACAGAGGGAGCTCACCAGAGGCAAGAAAAAGCACTGTGGAACCGCTTTGATGAACCAAGCTTGCAGGGGTACCAGCGTTTAGTGATAGGCTTCTTTGCCACATGATTCTGAGACCCTCACAATCTGATTCTGAGTTGGCTGAGGAAAGAGAGAAAGAAAACCAAAGAGATAGAGGAAATGGAGTTGCTGATAAACATGTCACTGAAGGTATTAACCAGAGAGCAGGCCATTTATAGATTGGAATTTAGGGACTACTGATCTTTGTGAGGTAAAGAGAACATTTAGTGGGAAGAACACTAGGTTGGGGAAGAAGAGATGACCATGGTCTGAACAGGATTTCTGAAGAAGAGCTTGAGAAAGCACGAGTGTAATTGCAAGGGTTGCGATAAAACAGAGACCTAGAAGCATAAGGGGAATGGCACAAAAGAGATAAAAGAATCAAGAGATCAAGGCTAGACATCATTGAGGGCTATGGAAGGGTTAAAGACAGAGATCTCTATACCAGAGAACTCCAAGTATAGAGGGAATGGCTGGCTAGTCAGAGATGAGAGCTCTAGGGGTAGAGAGAAGTAGGATAATATATCCATGTCCTCATCCCCAGAAACTATGAGTTTGTTAACTTACATAGCAAAAGGGGTTTTGCAGATGTGATTAAGTTAAGGGTCTTGAGATGGGGAGGTTATCCAGGTAGGATCAATGTAACTGCAAGGATCCCTAATAGAGAAAAGAGGCGAAGTGAGATGCAGTGACAATGAAAGTAGAGATGTAAGTAATGTAATTGCCAGCTTTGAAGATGAAGGAAGAGTTCACAAACCAAGAAATGCAAGTGGCCCAGTATAAAATGGAAAAGGCAAGGAAACAGATTATCCCCTAGTGCAGGGGTGTCCAACCTTTTGGCTTTCCTGGGCCACAGTGGAAGAATTGTTTTTGCCACACATAAAATATACTAACACTAGCCATAGCTGCCCCCACACCGCCAAATCTCATAATGTTTTAAGAAAGTTTATGAATTTGTGTTGGGTAACATTCAAAGCTGTCCTGAGCCACATGTGGCCTGTGGGCCACAGGTTGGACAAGCTTGCCCTAGAGCTTCTAGAAGGAGCACAGAAGTGTTAACACCTTGATTCTAGCCAGGTGAAACCCATTTTGGACTTCTGACCTCCATAACTTTAAGGTGATACTTTGTTTTGTGATATTTTATGCCACTTCATTTGTGGTAATTTGTTGCAACAGCAATAGGACACTAATAGATTAATAAGGAATTTTTCAAAGGAAAGAATTTTGAAGAATGTGAAAGAGCTGTATTCTGTGGGAAGAAGTGTAGAATCAAAAGAAACTACCTGTGTCAATCAGATAGAGCATGGGTGCAAGGATGAGCCATCTCCACTTGAGAGAGCTGCAAAGCACCCAGGATCCTCCAGGGCAACCCAAATTTTAGCTACATTGAGGAAGGAGAGGTGGTAGTGAGGGAAAAGATGATGAGTGCAGGGGGCTATTTTACTTTTTAGCAACAGAACAAGACTTTCAAAGTATATAATATAAATAGAAGTTGAGTCACTGGGAGAAGAACAAATTGAAAAGGAATAAGAATGCTTAACAGAATCTGTGGCCTACAGGGGTACATGCCGTGCACACACTATGGGTAATTGCTGAGAATCACAAGAAAAAAGGAGGCAGAGCCTTCAGAAGATGGATAGCAAGGCCAGAGATGGAATATTCAGAAGTTTTAATCAGATGCCTTTTGACTTCCCCTTCAATTCAGCTGGCTACTTTTGATGCATACTACCTGCCTCTGTTGATCTTAGGAAAATTCCAAATAAAACTTTTGTTCTTTAAAAGACCAAAACCATGCAGAACAGTGTATCATAAGCAGTGCTAATTAATAATTATTACAAACAAGTAAAAATAAATTTGTTTTTTACAGACTATAATAAAAATTTGTTTCTGATTAGAGAAGGTCTTGCCCATATTAGACTCGTAAGTGCTTATTGGATTTAATTGAACTAAGAAATATCAACACAGTGCTGGAAAGTTTGGACTTAGTTCCTTATGTGAGAACTAAATCAGAGAATCATGAAGGAGCTAGATGGAAGGAACTTTTCATGCAAATGTCAGGTTTATGACCATAAGACCTCAAACTCTTTAGCCCTGTTAGCTGGGATCCATCACTGGGCTCAATTACATGTGGGTCAAGGCCCTCCTTTTGTACCACTGACAAAGACATAAAATAAAAGTAGGCTTATTTCCTGTACACTAGGCCTAACGCCTGAATCTTGGCCTTTAGGTATTACTGAGCCCATGACAAGGGGAAGCAGAAGGGGGAAATCCAAAGAAAAAAGCAAAGGAAAGAGCATTTCTCTAGAGGAACTGGAACAATCTTGCCTTAGCCATCCATACTTTAGAGTTCAACCAGCGGGCAGTCTTCCCAAGCAAATGGTTGTTCCAAGTCTCTTACCACACCAGCTACAAAGATAAGAGGAAGGATCCAAGCGAGGCAACAGAAAAAAGAAATAGAAATCCAAGAGACTAGCCATTGGCAAGGCAGAGGTTTTAACTTCCTTGTTAATCATATCAAAAGTTCCAGGGATGCAGGGATGGATAGCTCAGCAGCTGAGTGCTTGTCTTGAAGTTGTGAGGTCTGGGGTTTGATTTCCAGCCCCAGCCTGTACAAACACCATATACTGAACTCTGGCACAACTGATAACCATGGTGATGGCTCAGTGGGGGAGATTCTCACCTCCCATGCAGGAGGCTCTTGGTTGGGTTCCTGCCCTGTGTGTGTGGCCCCACATCTACCTGTGTTGAATGAAACCATGTCACAGCTAATGATGTACAACTATGGAGACTGCTCTGGGCCCTCCCCACTTCTCTCTCTTTCTCTCACTTTCTCTCAAACAATAAAATAAGTATCTTTAAAAAATGTTCCACCCCTCACACCATGGCCCAATTATGCCCTTGACTTCCACTTATGTCAAACGCTCCCCTTCCTGGTTTGAAGTAAAAGGATGGGGAGCATTGTGTTTCTTCCTACAAATCATCAAATAATATTCCCTTTCTAACTCTAAGCTTTTAAGCTGTTTATCGATATGTATGTTTATTTGTGTACATGTTCATCTACTTGTTCCTTCCCACATATAAAGCTAATTACTTCTTTAATTAAGCAGTCTTCACTCTTATTAAAGCTGTTAGCATATTCAAGAACATTTACTGCTCTTGGCTTCCCAGTGGAGCAAAGCATGCATTTTCAGGAACCATCTGGTATTTATTTACACAGTCTGTATCAGATTCAAGAAGGATAATATACTATCTTTCCAATACCTGTTTCTTCCCCATTAAGTGGGTGCACCTGCATTGGAGCCCAGGGTGTCTGGCTACACTCAACTATCACTGAAGATGAATCTCAGCAAGCTAACAGACCCCAATGCTAGACACAATGAGCTGTCCTGGGATCACTTCTCTGTGAATCCTGAGGAGCTCTACAGAAAGATGTGGATGAGGACCCTGCCAATTTCAAGGGCTGTAGAAAGAGAATTGAGACACAAAGAGTCACTGACCACTTCTCCTTTCATAGATACTGAACTGGATCTTCTCAGAGCTAGTCCTCTCTGGAGACCAGAATCTCCAACAGAGCCAAATTCATGAATATGCAGCCTGCAGAGACACAGGATCCTGCACTTTGAAGGTTCCCATGCTTGGTTTAATGCTCTATTGCTGCTGTCTTGAGATTTTTAATAACTTTTAAATAAAGAGCTAAGCATTCTAATTTTTCACTGTGTTCTGCAAATTATGTAGCCTGTCCTGGTTCCAATATGGTTTCTTTGGTTGAAAGACCTATTACTTCTTTAATAGTCCTGAACCTTCTTTTGCATGCATCTATGTGCTTGTCTGTATCCAGTTTTCAGACTGTAGATTTTCCAATGGCATGGGCTGCCTTTTATTCTCCAGATCCTAGAAGAGTGTTTGACAAATCATAAGTGGTCAGATAGTGTTTGTTGAATGAATGAGTGCTTGAAAGAGGCCTCGGAGATGGTTCCCATAGCCAAGATAACAAGCAGACCATTGGGATAGTGCCACATATGGTATCAAGTTCACCATAAAAGGGGTCATTAATTCTGGACAGTCCCTCTCTACCTCCTTCTTAACCACTTCTTTCTGTCTGAGCTGTAAGCTGTTTTAATGCTTGATTGCCCACATTGATTCTCTGTTCACCTGATTCCATAAGCTCATCAGGGAACTTTGTACTGACCCAGACAGCCGTGTTCATGGATCATGCTGAGCTGCTGTTGTCAGGGCTCAGAGACAGAGTTTTGACCTAGGGCTTAGGCAAACCTTCACCCAGGCCAACATAGCTGCAGGGTCTCAGAGAAGTAAATGTGAGAACAAACATCAGAAAGGGTACCATAAAGAGGTGCTGTTCTGCCCACTCCTAGCCTTGGACCATGAATCGGGGCTATGCAAGCACCATCGTAAGAGCCGCATCTGCACTGTGGGTCATGGTGAGCTACAGTCCTTGGAACATTTAAGATGCCTAGTTCAACAATTTTTACTACATTTTAAATAAATTGGAGGATAACTAAAGGAAACACATACATCTGGGGATCACAAATAGGTTTTGTTTTCAGTGACTGCCTGGAATGCTGTGTTGAATAGTGTTCTAAGATAGAAAAGAGTGTGGTAATCGATTACTAATGCCTGTACGGGCACTTATGCTTGCATTTATTGAGAGTCTAACACAGCATTGAATACAGAGTAAATGCATTTGTTGATTGAATAAATAGATCAATGAGAATACATTGAAAGAGTAGTTCAGAACACACCACTTTCAAATATGCATCTTTGGCATATTGATTATTTTAAGCTGAAGACACTGAGAAACAACAGGTGCAGGAAGTGCTCTCTGACATCCCTCTTTCTACCTAAAAGCAGGTCATAAAGTTTCCCATGAGAAAGAGGCCCTCCATGTACCAGGAAGAGAAGAACATTCTTATCACCACAGATTGGGAGTTGATGCCAAAAAGAACCTGTACAAACAACCCTGAGAAAATAACCCTGACCTTCCATTAGTTTCCCCCATGTATTTCCTATTCACTGTCTCACAATTTATTACCTTCCAGCTCAAGTTTCTTTGTCTTGTCACATTCCTCAAATTTATAGTTCCTTGTGTGAAATGGTATATATAAGCTTTTTGGCCTAATAGCTTCTTTGGGTCTTTATTTTCCTCCTGAAGACTCTCATGTACCTGTAAAATCATTAAGTAAAATGTTTACGTGTTTCTTCTGTTAATCTAGTTTATGGAATTTTAATTCTCAGGCCCCATTACAAAACCTAAGAGAGTAGAAGGAAGTCTTTTCTCCCCTACATCATCTATGTTCTAAGTCTGTCCTTGGAACTAACTAGGTAATTTTGAACAAGTTCTTTAGTGTGAACTTCAGTTTCCTTAGCTGTAAAAAGACTTGAAATATCTTCTAGCCTTCCTATTCTGTAATTATGTTAATATATTTTAAAATTAAGACTGCTTGTGTTAAATAATACTAGTATCCTGGAAACTCCAAGGTCTCTGTATGTGCTTATGGCTCTGTTTCTTAAAGCCCTGCTGTGAGACCTGTCTTAATTTCCAATGCAGCGAAAGATGTAGTATATCATTCATAGACTTGCCAGCATATATTTCTGTTGAATCTGGATTGTGGCAAATCTGGACTGTGGCTAATGATGATAAATGGAGATTTCAAGAATTACATCTTGGAAATACTGGGATAGCTCAGTGGTTGAGCACTTGCCTCACAATTTCGAGGTCCAGGGTTTACTTCCCAGCCCTAGCTCATGCAAATCCATATGCTGAACTGCAGCACTACTGGCATCCACCAGGATGGCTCAGTGGCAAAGGTTCCTGCTTCCCACATGGGAGGCCCCCCAGTTCGGTTAATGATATACAACTGTGAAGACGGCTGTGGGTCCTCCCTTCTTCTCTCTCTCTTTCTCTCTCACGTTCTCTTGAATACAATAAAATAAAACCTTTTTTTAAAAATCCATTTATTCACCACAATGTTAAAAAAAAGAATAATTACATCTTGAAGCAACCACTGTGACTCAGGATGCAAGCTTACAGCCTTGTTTCTTTAACATTTTGTAAATCTAAGAGACATATGCCCTCCCCAGAGATTTGCAATTCTTCATGGAAAAAACTGAAAACAGAAACATGTGCCTTGGACTGTGGCTCCTATGGAAGGGGCTAAGCCAAAATATAATTAATTGCTTACTACATTTTTCTCTTTCCTCTTCCCAGCAACTCTACCCTACCCAGCACCCCACTCATCTCTTACCCAAACAATATGCCCCCTCCTAACTTCAAGAGAGGTTGATGAGGGATTTTAGAAAGATGAGCCGCAGAATCAGAGGCAGACAGCGTAACCGGGTATTTGGGGGAGCTTGGATATGATGAATTTGCCATTATATTGTTTGTTTTATTTTGAATGATAAGGAATCAAGGAACCACAGGGATTTTTTGTGGAGTTCGCCTGTGCTCCTGCATCAGAGGAATTGACTAATTTAATTTATGAAGAGCAGCAGGTGTCAGGAAAGCCTTTTGACTATATAGGAACTCACCTGCAGAACTGACAGTTGCCCACATGGTACAATTTCAAGAATCTTGGGAATCCCTCCTGATCCACAGGGTTTTCCTTTTACCCAGACTTAATCTCTGAATAGCTGCACTAGAGAGTCATTCTTTGGGGTTAAGGTTTTTGTCCCCTTGTAAAAGTAAAATGTTCATGGGAAGAGAAAACATATTGAATCATTGTCAGCCATTACTATTGGCCATCATTTCTTTCTTTATTTTCTTTTTTTTTTTTTTAAGATTTATTTTACTGAGAGAAGGTGAGACAGAGAGAAGGGGGATAGGGCCCAAAGCAATCTCCATAGTTGTACATCATTAGTTGTGACATAGCTTCATTCCACACAGGTGGATGTAAGGCCATGCAGGGTGGAAACAAAACTGGAGGCCTCCTGCATGGGAGGCAAGAACCTTCACCACCATCCAGGTGGTTACTAGTTTCAGTGAAGTTGAGCATATGGGTTTGCACAGGCCAGGGTCAGGATTTGATCCCTGGACTTTGCCGTTGCAAGGCAAGTGGTCAACGTGCTGAGCTATCCTGGCATTCATCGGCCATTGTTCCTTAAAATTTTATTTTTATTGCGAAAGTAATATGCTTTTGTTTAAAAACCTAAACTGGGGGAAGCCGGGATGGCTCAGTGGGTTGGGCACTCACTTTGCAGCCCCGGGGACCGAGGATCAAATCCCGGCCCCGGCCCTTGCAGGCCCATGTGCTGAACTGGGGAGTGCCCCCAGTTCAGTTCTCTCTCTGTCTCTGTATCTCTCTCTCTCTCTGTCAAAAACAATAAAAAAAATATATATATATAAAAAACCTAAACTGTACAAATCATGCTAAGCTTCCCTTGATCAGGACCATAGTGTTACCCAAATTCACATTGACTTTGCATGCCATGGGTTGTGCATTGTTGACCCGGAGACCCTGCCATGGCCACCTGCTCCCCCATCCCCAACCCTATCCTCCCATCAGAGGAAAACATTGCTTTCAGTTTGTTGTAAATCCGTCCAGACTTTTTTTTCCTGTGCATTTGATACCAACGTATGTACCCACAGAACAAAAGAAAATATTTTGTGTTGTGTTCCTTTTTATATAAATGGCACTATAATAAATATATCATTCTGAGATGTGATTTAAAAAAATTTTCTATCTATCTATTTATTTATTATTATTAAATTTATTGGGATGACACTTGTAAGTAAAAATTATGTAGGTCCAGATATACAATTCTACCGGTATATCATAACTTCTATGTGTTACATTATGTGCTCACCACCCACAGTCAGCTTTTATTTCACCACCATATGTTTAACTCCCCCTCCTTCCTCTCCCACCGTCTTCCCCTTATCCTCAGGTAACCACTGAACTATTCACTGTGTCCATGAGATTTTTTTTCTTTTTTGCTTTCAGTTTTATATTCCACATATGAGTGAAGTCATATGGTTCTTAGCTTTTTTTGTCTGGCTTATTTCACTTAGCATGATGATTTCAAGATTCATCCATGTTGTTGCAAAAGGCAGAATTTCATCTTTTCTTATTGCTGAGTAATATTCTATTGTATATATGTACCACCGTTTTTTTATCCACTCATATATCAAAGGGCACTTGGGTTATTTCCATGACTTGGTCACTGTGAATAGTGCTGCAATGAACATTAGGGTACATGTTTTGTGGGACTAAGGTTTTCAAATCTGGGGGAAAGGTACCCAGAAGGGGGAATTGCTGAATCATATGGTAGCTCCATTCTCAATATTCTGAAGAACCTTCATACTGTCCTCTATAGTGGTTGTACTAATGTGCATTCCCACCAGCAATGTAAAAGGGTTGCTTTATCTCTACAGCTTCTCTAGCACTTGTTGTTCATTGTCTTGTTCATAATAGCTGATCTAGCAGGTGGAAGGTGGTATATCATTGTGATTTTAATTTGCATTTCCTAATAGCTATCAACTTGAGCATTTTTTTTTCATGTACCTGTTGGTCATTTGTATATCTTCATGGGTGAGGTGTCTGTTCAGGTCCTCAGCCCACTTTTTAATCAGATTGTCTATTTTTTTTATTTAGTTCTATAAGTTCTTTATATATTTTAGATATTAGTCCCTTATAGGTGGTATTGTTCACAAATGTTTTCTCCCATTTGGTTGGTTTCCTTTTTACTTTGTTGATCATTTCCTTTGCTGTGCAGAAGCTCTTTAGTTTGATATAGTCCCGTTTATTTATTTTTGCTTTTACTTTCCTTGCCTTTGAGGTCAGGTTTATAAAGTCCTCTCTGAACCCAAGACTATAAATTTAGTACTGATGCTTTCTTCTATCTAGATTATTGTTTGGGGTCTTATGTGGAGGTCTTTGATCCATTTAGAGTTAACTTGGGTATATGATGACAGGTCACAGTTTAGATGAATTCTTTTGCATTTGGTTTTTCAATTTTCCCAGCACCATTTACTGAAGAGGCTTTATCTTCCCCATTGTATATTTTTTGTTTCTTTGTCAAAAATTATCTGTTCATATATTTGTGGGTTTATTTCTGGGTTTTTTATTCTATTTTATTGGTCTCTGTGTTTGTTTTTCTGCCAATACCAAGCTGTTTTGATTATTGAGGCTTTGTAGTATAGATTGAAATCAAGGAACTTGATGCTTCCAGCCTTATTCTTTTATTGTAGGATTGCTTTGGCAATTCAGGATCTTTTGTCATTTCTTATGAACCTGATGTTTTCTTAACCTATTTCTTGAAAGAATGTCTGTGGGATTTTTATGGGTATTATGTTAGATCTGTAGATTGCTTTGGGTAATATGGCCATTTTAACTATGTTGAATCTTCCAATCCATGAACATGGAATACCTTTCCATTTCTTTATGTCTTCTTCAATTTCTTTTAATTGTGTTTTATAGTTTTCAGTGTATAAGTCCTTTATGTTCTTTGTTAATTTTATTCCTAGGTATTTTATTTATTATTTTTTTTTCTGTGATTGCAACAGGTATTGATTTTCTTGTTTTCTTTTCTGAGTTTTTGTTGTTGGCATATAAAAACGCAATATTTTTATACATTGATTTTTTATCCTGCAACTTTACTCTATTTGTGTATTGTTTCTAATAGGTTTCTGGTGGAGTCTTTATAATTTTCTGTATAAAGGATCATGTCATCTGCAAAGAGTGACAGTTTGATTTCTTCTTTCCCAATTCAGATACCTTTTAGTCATTTCTCTTGCCTGATTGCTCTGGCTAAAACCTCCAGTACTATATTGAATGTCATGGTGATAGGAGGCATCTCTCTCTTGTTCCTGATTTTAGGAGAATAGGTTTTAGCTTTTTCCTGTTCGGTATGATATTAGCGAAGGGTTTGTCATATATGGCCTTTATTATGTTAAGGTACACTTTTTCTATTTCCATTTTATTCAGTGTTTTGATTATAAATAGATTTTGTATTTTGTCAAATGCTTTATCTGCATCAATTGAGATAATAATATAGTTTTTATCTTTTATTTTGCTTATGTGGTATATTATATTGATCAATTTGTGTATATTGAACCATCCTTGTGCCCCTGGAATGAATCCCACTTGATCATGGTGTATAATTGTATTAATGCATTGTTGTAGTCTACTTCCTAATATTTTACTTAAGACTTTTGCATCTGTGTTCATCAGATATATATGTCTGTTTTTTTTTGTTGTTTTTTTTTTGTGTGTGTGTGTGTGTGTGTTATCCTTACCAGGCTTTAGTATTGGGGTTATGTTGGCTTCATTGAATGATTTGAGGAGTGTTACCTTACCTTCAATTTTTTGGAAGTCTGAGGAGGATAGCCGCTGGTTCTTCTTTGAATGTTTGATGAAACTCGTTAGGACTTTTGACTTTGGGGAGGTTTTAGATAATCATTTCAATTTCTTTACTGTTGATTGATGTATTTGAGTTATCTAGTTCTTCTTGGTTCAGTCTGGATAGACTATGTGCTTCAAGAAACTTATCCACTTTTTCTAGGTTGTTAAATCTTGTGGCATAAAGCCTTTTGTAATATTTCCTTATGATCCTTTGTATTTCTGTAGTATCATTTGTAATTTCCCCCCTGTGATGTGTTTTTTAAAACCAAACAGTATTACTTGGAGATATTCTCATATTAGTATATATTTATACAATATTAGTATTAGTATATATTTATACAAGAGCTGTCCAGAAAGCATCCAGCCATGTAATATGAAAAATAGAGGCATTATTATTGCTGGATTTTTTCCAGACAGCTCTTGTATATGAAAACAGTTAACCAATTTGACACATGGTTAAAAATATCAAATAACACAGAAGACATCAAAACAACCATTCTCCTACTTAATACTTTTTTCTCATGGTCCCACATGGCAGAGGGAACCATTTTGAACAACTTCTGCTTTTAAATCATCTAGCAGTCACCCATATCTATAAATAACATTTATTGATTTATCAACTTGACACATTGCCTGCTAACTTCCTATTGATGAATGAGGATTTAGCTTCCCCTCACTACCTGCTGTGTACCTGCTCTGCCTCATGACTCAGCTATAGCACCACTTTCAGTCCCTCCTATGGTCACATCTAAACCTTCAAACCACCAACTCAGCCTCCAATTCTTGTTCCATCAATGACTGTGCCTCTCAAATCCTTATTTCAAAAGACAGTGATAATGTAATTTAGCATGCTCTCTCTTCCACAGTAGATCGCCATCAAGTTTTTTCTTGCCAAGACTGATATTATATTTTATTGTGTGACCATAGTCAATTTTCTATGATTGATTAGTAGGTTGATTTTAGAAGATAAAAAAGCAACAAAGAGCATTACATTATAATGCCTAGATGGGTGGTGCTCCTTGTAGAGTTCAGTAGTGTTGCCACTGTACCTCCGCACTTCAGATCTATAGTCAGAGCTGGGCCACTCAAAGGGGACAATCCATAGCTGAAAGGAGAAATGATTCCTCCTTTCTCTTTTCCTCCCCCTCCTACATCAGACTAACATTTTATACTCACACTTGCCTTTTCCGATGTCTGTCTTTTATTCACACCTCCTGTTTAGGCCCTTCTTTTCACTCCCACTTTGCCCTTTCTTTGCTTCACTCAGATGGGAGCCTCTTCCAGATTCAAGCTGGCTGTTCTTACAAGGGGTGGTCAACAAAATTGTGGAATGAAAGGGGAAGAAGGGAATCTATTATTTTTCCTTTTCAACATATTTCCCCTTAAACCTAATATACTTTTCAGATCTCTCAAATGTTTATTTATACCCTCAAAAAATAGTTTTATTTTTGCCGTCAAAAATTGCAACTTTACCTTCTTCGTCATCTGTAAATTTCTTCCCTTGAAGTTTTTTTTTTATATTTGGAAACACATAATAATCAAACAGAGCCTAGTATGGACTGTAGGGAGGGTGGTTTAACATTTGGAAGCCAAAGTCATGAAGAGCAGCCAGCATAACATTGCTCTTGTGCATGGGCACATTATCATGTAAAAATAGCACCCCTTTGGCCCATTTTCCTCTTATTTTCCCCTTCACAGATTCTTGGGTTTATTTTTGTTTGTTTGTTTGTTTGCTTTTGTGTGTTTGTTTGTTTTTAAGATTTATTCTATCATTGGAGAGAAGGAGAGAGAGAGACAGAGAGAGAGAGAGAGAGAGAGAGAGAGAGAGAGAGAGAGAGAGAGAAAGGGCCCAGAGCAGTCTCCACAGTTCTACATCATTAGTTGTGACATGGTTTTATTCCAGACACATAGATGTGGGGCTGTGACCACACGAGACAGGAACTGAACTGGGGGTCTACCACATGGGAGGCAAGAATCCTCACCACCAATCCAGGGGCCACCAGCTGCACCACAGTTCAGCACACAAGTTTGCATGGGCAGGGGTTGGGATTTGATCCCTGGACTTCATGATTGCAAGGCAAGTGCTCAACATGCTGAACTATTCTAGAATCTCCCTTCACAGATTCTTTTGACTGTTTCAGCAGACTGAACTAGTACTCTCCAGTTTTTGTGACACCCTCATCCTTGTAACCAATCAAAAGGATAGTCTTCACATCCCCCCAAATAGTAGCCATTATTTTTACAGCTGATTGTGACACTTTGAACTTCTTAGGGGATGGCATGCCCTTTTCATGCCTCTACATGAACTCCTGCTTTAACTCAGGTCATAATGATGAACCCAAGTTTTATCTCCAGTGACAATCTGGTTTAAAACTTCATCTTTGTTGTCTCTGCAGAGGTATAAAAACTGTCATGAACACTCGACATGCTGTTGTTTTTGAAGCGGTGTTAGCATTCTCAATACCCATCTTGCACTGACTTTTGACATCCTTAGATGATGATGGAGAATATTCAGAATGTTGTAGGTGATACTCCAACCATTTCTACAAGTTGCTTTTTATTCAATCTGGTGTCTTCCACTACAAAAAAAATTTCAACTTTTTTGTCAATGTCTGAGGAAGTATCCTCAACAGGGCATCCCAGATGGAGGTTGTCTTCAATTGACTCTGTCTTGAAAAGCCTGTCACTTGTAAGCCATGGATCTCCCCAGGACAACAGTCCCTGTAAACCACTAGCATCACTTCCAAGATGGTTTGAGGTGTTTTCCCTTGTTTTGTGAGGAACTTAATGAACGTGTGAAATTCTGTTTTCTTTTAAAGATTTATTTTATTTTTTTGACAGAGACAGACAGAGGCAGAGAGAGAGAGAGAGAGAGAAGGGGGAGGGCCCAGAGCAGTCTCCATAGTTGTATGCCATCAGCTTTTCAACATGGTTTTATTCCACACAGGTGGGTGGGGGCCGTGCAGGGAGGGAACCAGGCTGGGGGCCTCCCACATGGGAGGCACATCCCCTTGAGCCAGGAGCCAAACCAGAGAGGGCGAAAACTGAACTGGGGGCCTCCCATATGGGAAGCACACCCCATTTCAGCATATGGGTCCTCAGAAGCCGGGGCCGGGCTTTGATCCTTGGTCCCTAGGGCTACAAAAGAAAAGCTTAACCTGCTGAGCCATCCTGGCTTCCCCATGAAATTCAATTTTATGCATGCTTGGCATGCTTCTTTGGCAGTATCTGAAAAAGCAGACTCGAGTATGCTGAAATTTGACACATATACTAATTATAAGTAACACAAATTGTGTACACTAGTACTCGCACCTCTCCAGTAACCCCTCATCCCACAAGTTTCTCAACCACCCCTTATACTTTTGTATATACTTTTGTATATACTTTTTTTATCCTTTACTCTGTGTCAACCATCTTCATTTTTTTCTTTGTTTTCTAGAAATATTTTGAAGACTCTCCCATTTTCTTTGTCATTGCAGGCTTATCCACATTTTTTATTCCTTTGCCACCATTTTCACAGAGTCTTAGGTGAGAAAAAAAGGTAAGTGCTGTGTTTAATCCACCATCTTGAAAACAGATATTAATACCTTGCTGTCAATGGCTTGGTAACCTTTTCCAAAAGAAGAACAATCTGAGAGGATTTTTGAATGTAGAAGATATAAAATAATCATTAAGTGCAAGTTTTCTGAATGTTCTTCATTTTTTTCTATAATGCTTAACACTATTGACAACTCCCTTTTTTGAGGCCCTCTCTTCCCCTAATATTTGAGATCCAGTCCTTGCTCTCTTCTCAACTTAAACTCTTTTGCCAGCTCTTTTTCTCCACTTGTCTCTTTAAAGATTCATCCTAATTCTTCTCTTCTCCCCCTATTGTTATAATTCTCATAGCCAAACATTCTCCAAATCTTATCTGCAATGCTATAATGTCTTTTCTGAATCTAAGGTCTTTATTTCAGGCTGCCAACAGGACTTTCTTTGTCTGGATTTTCCACAGGCATTCCAGACTCTAGCGGCTGAAAATGGAGTTCAGCATCTTTTTGTCACATCTTCTCTTCTGTGTGCCTTATCTTGGTTAACAGAATCATCATCCAGCTCATTTTCCTTGACTCAGAAAGGGAAGTCACAGCATCTGAAAGGATGTTGCTTCTACCCAGTTTGAGCGGTAATTAATGTTGTGTTACCTTGGTGAGGCTATGGTAACTCGGTGCTTAATCAAAGCCATTCTAGATGTTGCTGTGAAAGTATTTTTTTAGATGTGACTAACATTTACAATCAGTAGACATTAAGTAAAGCATATTTCCCCCCACAAAGTGGGTGGGCCACATTTGATTAGTCTGAAACCTCACTGTTATAGCAAAGACTGATATTTACTGAAGAAGAAATTTTGCCTCAAAAGTGCAATACAGAAACTCTGCCTCAGTTTCCAGCCTATCATAGGTCTGCCTTACAGATTTTAGACTTGCTAACCACCACAAATGCATGATCCAATTGCTTCAACAAATCTTTATTAATCTTCCCTTCTGTCTATCTATCTGTCTGTCTGCCTGTCTATCTCTTCATTCTATTGGTTCTATTTCTCTGAACACTGACTGGTATACCAGTGAGACACTTGCTTTCCACATGACCCTTTAAACATTCTTGTCACCATGTTAGTTTGGGACTGGATTTAAGCTGCCAAAGGAGTGAGATAAGCCACAAAGCTTTTTGAAGTATTGAAACATAATGGCCCCTTCCATATCCCATATCTTTAGGACAGAATTTCAAAAAATGTGTATCCAGAAGGTTGATATATTCTTTCACAAGCATCCTATTTCTCAACCCTTCTCCCATCTCACACACATGCAAGAACTCAGAATGATGTTTGAGGCTAGGGAACAGAAAAGATCCTAACATAGACTGCAGAAAGTCATTTAACTGGACTAAAGTCTAAGGTTACAGGTAAGACGTAGTGGCCATTCCTGAGGAGTCAAATAATAAACAAAACAGAAAGAAACACTGAAAAGTTAACTCCTTGTCTAAGTTATTAGGCCTCAAGGAAAGTGAATGTGGGAATTCACTCATTTTAATATTTTGAATTCTGGGGTCAAGATACCATGCAGCAGGGGTGGCCAACTTTTCTGTATATAAGATCTACTTTTTATCTTAAAAGTGTGTCGCGATCGGCTTGTTGTCATAGGCGTAGTCTAAGGGGGAAGAAGGGGTGTGAAATTCATACTATGTTTATACACTGTGTTTCAGTATAAGGTGCATTCCAGCGAGGTATGGGTAGATAAGTAAAATATATGTTCAAAACTATTTTTTTTTAAATCACTTATTAAGTTTTCGAGATATAGGCTCATGAAGAAAATAAATTTCCAGACCCAACTTTTGATAGCAGCATTCCGTACATGCGGTACCTAAAAAATTTGATTTTCTGACACTTTTTCTTTATTTTTTCTTTTTTTTCTGACACTTTTTCAAGATAGATTTTTACTAACTTAAAATGCAATTTAATTTTTTTATCAACTGCAATGTATAAGTTGTACTATTTGTTCAGAAATATGAAAAAGTTGTTATAAAAATGCACAGTATGGCTGATAATTTGATTTCAATATTTCACTTTTGTGTTTTTTGGGGGGCCAGGAAAATTTATCATGAAAGAATAATATGACTTACTTTTTGCTAATCTATCAATAGCTCGCTGAGTACACCTCGTACTGAAATATAGATATACGGCTTATCAACCTACGTAAAAAACAACAACAATAATTATTTAAAGGGCCAAAAAACTCACGTCCAGGAGAATTAAAAGAACATGGATAATTATTAACAATATTTATTAATTCAAAGTAGCTACAGATAAAGACACATTTAGAATTGACTTTGTTGCCTTAACATTAATGGGAAGACTGAGTTTGCATGTCTCTAACCAAGGAATCATAATTAGGTGTATATCCTGACAAAGATAATAATAATGAGTCTTCAGTATGGGAATCAGTCAGGACAGAACGTTGTTTAGTGTTCATTAGCTTCAAGTACGAAAATGCCGATTCGCATAGGTATGTAGATCCGAAACAAGAATAGATATATTCGCTACATTTGGTGATACTGGGATATTTTTCTCGGTTGACATATTTCCAAAAATCTTCTTCAAATTTTCTGGCTTGTAAGATTAAGTCAGTTTGTAAAATTATAATTTCATTTTCTAATGCCTTTTGAT
>PVKE010032168.1:0-18633 GCA_004027555.1 Craseonycteris thonglongyai
TCTCTTTCTCTCTTTCTCTCTCTCTTTCTCTCTCTCTCTTTCTCTCTTTCTCTCTCTCTCTTTCTCTCTCTCTCTTTCTCTCTCTCTTTCTCTCTCTCTTTCTCTCTCTCTCTTTCTCTCTTTCTCTCTCTCTCTCTCTCTTTCTCTCTCTTTCTCTTTCTCTCTTTCTCTCTCTTTCTTTCTCTCTCTCTCTTTCTTTCTCTCTCTCTCTTTCTTTCTCTCTCTCTTTCTTCATTGTTGAGAGAAGGTGATGGTGTGGGGGGAGGGCCCAGAGCAGTCTCCATAGTTGGACACTGTTATTTGTGACATAGTTTCATCTCACACAGGTGAGTGTGGGGCCACATGGGGTGGGAACCCAGCTGGGGGCCTCCCGAGGCGAGAACCTTCGCTCCCATCCTGTTGGTTATCCGTTGCGCCGCTGTTCACTGTGTGGGTTTGCACGGGCCAGGGCTGGGATTCTATGCCCAGGCCTCGCAGTTGCCAGGCAAGTGCTCAACCCCTTGAGCTCTCCCGGCCTCCCCACACTTCCTTTTATACATTTGGAACTGAGGAGGGAGCGTAGGGACGGTCACCACCAGGCAGGAAACCTACGCCTGGGTTACAGGACAGTTAAGATGACGTGCTCTCTGGACGGTGGCTGTGCCTCAAGGGGCCTGGAGAAGAAGCATTTCGAACGTGTGTGAACCTAGATGCATAGAAAAGGTGAACAGGGCTTGTGGAAGGCAAGCCTTTTCTATAGGCCTGGGGTGTGACTGCCCACCGTGAGCTGCCCCGGTGGGAAGTTGTGATCAGGTCACTTTGCGGGGTTACCTTTGGTCAGATTTATCACTGAGCCCCTTTTGCATATGCAAGAGGTGGGCAGAGCCTGAACCTTGTGGAGCCAGCAAAGGCTTTCCAGCCGTCTTCCCAGCGGCCCTTTCTCTCTGCCACAGGGGCCCGAGCGCCCGCTTTGCCTTGGTCACGTCGTGTGGTCCAGAACAGAGACAGGCCCTGGGGGAAGAAGGGGCCCAGGGGAAGCGAGGAGATGGCCCGTGCATGGGTAGGCTTGGGGGCTCATCTCAGAGGTTAGAGAGCCGGCGTCCGCAGGAGCTTTCTGGGACCCTGAAGTGAACCGAGGAGACCCCCGACAGCTGAGGACTTCAAGAGCCCTTGAGCGGGGTTGCACGCATAAGCGGACTACATTTTCTCTATCAGAATTAGCAGTAACATTATTTTAAAATGGGCGGGAGAACTTCCTTTGGAGGCAGTGAGCGTGTGAGAAGCGGTGTCACTGGACGTGTGAGCCAGTCCTATTAGCAGGCCGGGGACTAGGAAGAGGCAGAGCCGGGAGCTGGGGTGCGGGATTCAGGGAGGAGTCGCTTGGCGTGTGGACTTGCTGGGGCTGCCCCGCTGGTCAGAGAAGGGCCGGTGGAGAGAGCGCAGACTCGGACCGCCTTCTCTTAGAGTTGACCCCGTGAGCGTGGGAGATCTCGTGGACACTTGCGTGGAACCGGGCAACCTGGGAGCTCCATTCTGGGTCAGCCCATGGGGGTGAGGCAGGACAGCCCGGGAGAGCAGCTGGTGGTGGGACAGCACTGTGTGTGTATGTGTCCCTGGGCCGAGGAGGGGGTGGGGAGACTGATGCTGACCCTTCTGGGTAAGGAGGGACTTCAGAGAAGTCCTCTGGAAGACCAGGGGAACAACTGGAAGACCAGGGGACGCTGGGTTTGGCTTCTTAGAACCATGTGGTTGTGGTAGTGGGAAGCTTCTAGAAAAAGTAAAGAGAATGGAGGATAGGCCACAGAGACGAATGTTAGAGATGAAGTCCATAAGAGTGTCATTTGAGGGACCAGGATTGGGTCAGAGCGGCTGGGGTGCTGGGCGCCGGGACACCAGGTGGGTGACATGGAGAGGACCAGCAGGGAGCCATGGAGGGTCCTGTGCATGGATGAGTGGCCAGAGGTGGGTGTGAGTGGTTGTCCGCAGAAGGGACTGGCTGAAAAGGCTTCCCCAAGTGCTTTTCCAGGTCGTACATCTGCCACCTGTTTGTAGCAGCCTTAGTGAGGAGCTGGCCTCATTTGTCCCTAAGACCCAGGTCCCTAAGGGGAACCTGCCCTGTCTCCCCAGGCCAGGAGCTGAGCGTTGCACCTTGCATGTCTGTTTCCCCTGAGGCAGGTCACTGCTGGCTGTGGGGTGGCATTCATTCATGTCCCTGTCCCCAGTGCACAGACAGCATGTCCCATGAATGAAGGAATTGACAGGTGAAGAGGAAGAGGGGCCGGCCAAGCTGAGAACGGGGTGGTGACCTCGCATAGAACCCTAGAGCGACTATGCTAATACAGCAGAATCTCCATTCCCTGTCGCTGAAGCAACGGGCAGTCGCTGGAGAGTGCTGGGTGCTTGAGTTCTGGTTCACGAGAGTCTCTCCATGCATCCGGCATCTACCAGTCCCCATGGGTGCCGGTTAACTGAGAATCTACTGTATCCTTTTTCACACACCTTAACAATTTACAACTTACAATATCTGACACATGTGATTTCTGGCTTATGAGTAATCATCAGCTCGCTTGGTTACAACTGCTGTGCATGGTTCTGTTCGATTCCGGGTTCATTCAGCTAGGCTGTTTCCCAGTTTACACTATTTCTCTTTTTGAAAGGACTGCAGTTTTTCATAGCTTTAGGATACAGAGAAGAAAATGGAATAGCCTAGAAACGCACCCACATTGAAACACGTTTCAATTACGATTAGAATCGTAACTTTGGCGAGTGATATCAGATGCTTATATGTGTCCCGTGCAGAAATGGAAAGTAAAGGTACAGTGTTCAAATTGATCTGGGAGTAATCATTGCGGCTGATGTCCGTGTAAGTGGACATGCTGGGCCGGGGCCTGTGAGCGAAGCGTCTCTGTGGGTGGTGTGGACTGGTGGTGGGAGTGACACGCAGCTGTCCGCTGTGGTCTCCTGTTCCGTCCCCCATCGTCCCCATCCTGTACATCCCGGGCAGAAGTTGGGAGGTTTAGGTTCCCCAGTGTCTCCGTGTTTACGGGGGGAAAGCCTGTTCTGGCTGGGGGCCGGTCTGCTAGCCATCGGCTCGCTCACGTTTATGGTGTGGACCCCAACACCAGGATTTCGAATTCTGGTCCCACTTCAGCCCCATGACTCTGGGTGACATCACAGGACATCGGTCAGTGGCTGGACATCACGTGTGACTTCCCTGGAGTCTGCCTACAGCACATTTTCTTACGTTGCTTGGGGACCGTCTGTTCAGCTGGGAGAAGTTCATGTTCACGGACAGTCGGGGACGCGTCCATGAGAGCGTTCTCAGCCCAGTTAGGGCTGCGGCAGGCGGTTCTGGGGAAGGAGCCAGACGGTGCCCGGAGGTGGGGACCCGGGGCCTGTCGGACTTCTTACTTACATTTTATTCTCAAATATTTTAAGAGTCTGGGGATGCTGGGATAGCTCAACAGGGTGAGCGCTTGCCTTGCAACCATGATGTCCGAGAATTGAATCCCGGCCCCGGCCCATGCAAGCCCACATGCTGAACTGTGGTGCAGCTTGTGACCACCCCGCCCTGCAGTGAAGGTTCTTGCCTCCCACTCAGGAAACTCCCCCACCCACCCCCGGTTCAGCTTCCACCCTGCACGTCACCCCCCCACCTGTGTGGCGTGAAAACTATGTGACAACTAATGATGTACAACTATAGACACGGCTCTGGGCCCTCCCCCTTCTCTCTGCCTTTGTCTCTCTCTCACCTTCTCTCAAATAATATATATTTTCAGAGCCTGAGAAATTCAGGTTTCAGGTAGTTTGACATTTAGATGCGCATCTCTCATCAAATAGTTACTATTCCCTCCACTTCCCACCACCCCAGCCCCCCACCCCCCATACACACAGACTTGAAATAGTGACATTCACCTTTGACAGGGATTTTCTTTGGTTTCGTGTGTTCGCTGGCTTTTCCTGTGCCGGGCACTGTGCCCGGGTCTTCTGTCAATGGCTCTTTCTTTTCGGTCAGTCACATATGAAACAGCCTGGTTTGCACAACTGGAAGTCATCGTATTTGACTTGGAAAATCCTGATTAAGAATATTAAGGGACTGACCCTCCATCACGTTCTTCTAACCTTGTGTTTGTCTCTGAGCCATTGTCAGGGGGACAGGTAGGTGGGGTGATGTTCTCAGGCCGGCCTGTGGGCGGTTCCTTCTTGTCGAAGGGTGGAGGGGTGAGGGGGGTCTCCATGGCCCTTCTTTGGGATCTGCCTTATTTTCGGTGACATCAAAGCCTTCTCAGTGCCACACACCTGTCTGGATTTGAATCTTTGGCTTCTGTTTGCTTTGGACAAGTGTTTGGACTTCTTTGGGGCTCACCTTTCTTGTTTGAAACGGCGATGGGGCTGGGCCGACAATGAACTTGACTGTCACCGCGGCTTCAGCCCCACACCTGTCCCAGGCGTGCCTCGTCTCTGTGGCCTCTTGTGCGTCCTGTGCTCACAGGGTCTTGTTCTTCAGTGTTGAGTCAACAGAGATTTTGTTCCGCGCAGTTTCACCACCCGAATCCAGCAGCAGTGCAGGATGTTTTTGCTGGTGTCCGCCTGACCTTCAGGAAGCATACAGGCGCAGGCTGGTGCCTTGGCGTGTTGGCGTCTAAATGAGATCAGGACCCCCCATCCTTTCCCCCCACTCCTCAAATTCTGGGGAGCAGGAGGACATGGGTGAGATGGAGTCAGCAAGTTGCACCCCGTCCCTAGACCTGGGCGGCAGTGTGGCTCTGGCTGGTGGCATTGGGGACCAGCAGCCCTCCCCTGTGGGGGATGGGTGAGGAGGGAGTGAGAGGTATCTCGTGTTCAGTGCAGGTGCTTGCTACATACATAAGCTGTTTGGGGACCAGTTTCTCACGACTTTTCCTTTTCTTTAAAAATCGCTGTCCACTTAGTTTCTTCTTTTTTTTTTTAACGCTCAAGTAATTGCATACTCGTATACATTTTAGAAACATTAGAAAATGGAAAAGGAGAAAAAAGTTCACATCAGCGGAACTCTGCCACCCACGGTGACCATTCTGGACGTTTTCCTGCGAGTGTTCCAGATGGTTTCTCATGTAAACCTCGACCTTCCCAGTGGATGGTAGTGAGAGCGCTTCTGCTCAGTCAGACCTGGCGTGGAGTCGTCCTTGCCTGTCTGTCCAACGGATGCAGTGCTTTTTAAAAGCTGCTTATTATCTAAAGTTGTTGGTGAATAAGTACAGACTTGGGTCCTTAAATTTACTGTCAGATTTGTACGGGAATGCGCTTCCTTACTTAACAAGTCCATACTGGTGACAGACAGCACTGCTGTGAATACCCGGACACACACACCTTTCTATACGTGTACGTCTCTCCTTTGAATGGATGCGTTTACATTTATGGGGCTTAAAATCTGTTAAAGAACTTGCAGTTGTGCTGATTGTTGGGTGAGTGTCTGACCACTACTCAGAAAAGCCCCTGTGAGGGGAGTTTCCACGTCTGCTGTGTACAATTCAGTGAACTTGAGGACCAGTCTGGGACTCACTGGCACCCCTTTGGGAGGCCTCGTTTCCGATTGTGCACACCACACCATGCGCTGCGCCTTGAGCTGCACAGTGAGCTTTGGGTTGGGGGCGGAAGTGCGCCCTGTTCTAGGGTGCACACATGCACACCGGTTTCGGGAACACGAACACATGGGGACTGAGTGCTTTAGACCACAGGAGGTATTTATGTTGGCGGATCTTCAGGGCCTCCTCCCCCACCCCCCCGAAGGGCGTGAGTGACGATTCCCATCTGTTCAGCTTCAGGAATGGTCCTTGCAGGCTCCCCTGGGCCAGGTCATTGTGGACGTCAGGAGTGATTTGTGGGGCTGCGGCCCCTGATCGGCTGTGACATGGTGGACTGCAGTTTGAGCTGTCACTCGCTAATGGCAAAGACTTGATTTTCAAAGACCATCCAGGTTCATTAAGAGGAGAAGGTGCTTAATTCCTCACACTGACAGCATTTCTAAGCGTGGTCGGCGTCACAGGACTTACTCATTCTGGCGAGAGAGGAGAACTGAATTACAGGCGGAATGTTTCTGGCCTGTCTCTCCAGTGGGGTTTTGCAGGGGGCCTGGCTGCCTGCTGTGGTCCTGGCTCCGCCCACAGGCGCCCTGGATCGTCCTCCACCCAAGAGCGTGAGGCGGCTGGGGGCCGCCAGGAAGAAGGGAGGGCTGCTCACTCTCCCTGGTTATTTGCTCCAGGCGCCTGGTCTACCCCATGGCGTTTAGGGGTCAGGAGCCCCGAGACCGGGCCTGAGAGCCGAGCCCCTTGGTAACTCTCTGGGACACCTTCCCCTTCCTGCGGTTAGTCTCATGTGACTGAGCTCCATCCCCTTCCCTGCATTGAGCCCATTGTGCCCTGTGGTGGCGGGGAGGGAGAGGCCGCCACAGACGGCCTCCATCTGGGGAAAGAAGGTTGGGGTTCGTGATGTATGCCGGGGGCTCAGGACAAACTCCCCGAAGACAGGCCTCTCCGAGTTGGAGGTACTGGGAGGATTGCACAGGTACCTGCAGTGGGTGTGCTCACATTCTGGGCTTGGATGAGTACAAGGAACCGAAAGAGCTGACAGCTTCCTGGGAGCAGCTGCGGGGACGTGAGAGGCAGGCGGCTGGGTGGACAGGTTCTGGGCTTCTGTCGGCCTTGCACTCTGATCTCATGGCACGGAGGAGACTTGGTGAAATGCGCGAGGGGACCTGACACTCATCCTGGGTTCCTCCTCGCAGCCCACCACGCCCGGCAGCCTTGTGGGGCTCCCAGGACCCCTCTGTGACCCACTGTAGTGCTCCCTTGTGGCCTATTGTGAGCAGCTCATGAGATGGTCTGATTAGACGCCCCCCACTGTACAGCGTTAAGAGGGACGTCTATTGAGGAGGCCGGGAGAGCTCAGCGGGTTGAGCACTTGCCTTGCCACTGCGAGGTCGGGGATCAGTGCCCGGCTCTGGCCCCTGCAAACCCATGTGCTGAGCTGCGGCACAGCTGGTGACCGCTGGGATGACATGGGGGCAAGGTTCTCGCCTCCCATGCAGGAGGCCCCCAGTTCAGTTCCTGCCCCATGTGGCCTCACATCCGTCTGTGTGGAATGAAACTGTCACAACTAATGATGTGCCGCTATGGAGACTGCTCTGGGCCCTCCCCTCTTCTCTCTCTCTCTCAAACAATATAATAAATCTCTTTTAAAAAGTCACCTTTATTAAGAAATGACACTTCAGAAACTAAACCAACTGTCAGATTATTAAGGGAGTCACATTTTTAAATTCCAGGAAGGCAAAGGTATTAATGAAAAGGTGGAGATTTAAAACGACCTCAGAGGGACCTGGTGAGATGGATCAGAGCACCCTTTCCCTGGTCACTGAGCTGCTGACCGGCTTTGAACGTGGCTGTCCCCTGAGGCCATGGCACGTGGGACACCAGGCTGGATGGACGCGTCCTGGCCTGCCTTGTCAGGGTCCGAAGCTTACGCGGCTGGGTAGTGACTGCCTCCTGAAAGCCCCCATCTCGGCCCTGAGCTGCCGGAGGCTGCAGCTCGGCTGGGCGGCCGCGATTTAACCCACATGAACCCGGCTGATGCAGCAACGAGCCCTTCTGCTGTCCTCGGGACCCTGGGAGCAAGACCGTGACTTCTGCAGGGTTAAAGGGACATGACCAAGGGCAGTGACACTGTCACGAACTTGGCTGCTTGCTCACTTGGGAGGCTGATCATTACTCTGGGGAGAAGCGGGGTTGTTTTGATGAACAGGAGGATGGAGGCTCCCTGGGGATCAGTGCTGTGGGCGGGGGTGTTGGGTAATAGGTAAGGCACTCGGGACAAAATGCCCATTTGTGGCTTCACCAGCGATTGTAAGTGACGCGTTCTGGGAAAATCAGAGTGCGTGGCTGAGTATGTTGGGTTGTTCGTGGTTGTCCTTTGCCTTCAGGTTTCACTGCTGGGAATTGCAAATAAGCAGCTCAGTGGAAACTGGATGAACAGAAGGGGCTGGAAGGGGGTACGCAGACACAACGTTGTTGTTTGGGTGTGAAATCGGTGGGCGCAATTTGGGGCAGTGGTCTCTCCCACCCCCCATCCCCCACCCCCGATTCATTGTAACCAAATGAAGTAAACTGTGCATTTAAAATGTTTGGGGAAGAAAAGAGGCGGCTGAGGTTTGTACACCTACAGGCAGTCACCGTGCTAGGTCCTCTGACTGACTTCAGCCCGATGAAAACCCAGGGGTCACATCCCAGATGACCAAGGTGAGGCCGAGAGGATGGTCGTTGTGCCCATGGACACGCCGAGTATGGAATGTACGGGGGAGCCAACTGTCTTAGGTGCTGCTTATGCCAGATGCTAACCGAGGGGGTATTTACCCCAAACCCTGAGGCTTTGTGGGTGGCCGGGCCGTGGTGGGTATGCGGGCGGCAAGTGGGGAAGGAGTAGGATCCTCACAAATGACAGGAAGGAATGAGCCTTTGCACCCTGAGGCGGCTCTCCTGAGCATTTCTCAGGTCAGCCCGCAGTGGAGGGACACCCAGCGCCCTCCCGGCACGTGGCTGTAGACGCCAGCGTCTCGGGTTTCGTTGTGTCCTGACTTCACATCCTACATGGGACAGTGCCTGCGCCTTTGCTGCCCTTACTTCCTTCAGAAACTGCAGAGATAACGTCATTTTCATGGATGTCAAAACTCACGTGAACTTCGGTGCCTGTCGGCAGAGACAGCATAACCGCCTTCACGGGGCTCCCACTGCGTGTGACGGGAGTGTCAGAAGCCCCAGATCCCGCTTTGCCAGTGAGTTGTGTGCGCGTCTCCTCCCCCGTGGGGCCTTCTCTCGTAACACAGCGACGTCGCGCTTATAGTGATTGCAGCTAGGATGTCAGTAGCGTTGCCGTGTGGCATCGGATGTCTTCCCACTTCACCTGTCAACTCCCGATTTTTACGTCTCATGAGGCGAGGGACCCTTGGCAACGCCTGTGTAACAGGTAGGGAAACTGAGGCACCAGCGGGGCAAGGGAGGGGCTGGGGCTGAGCGTAGCAGGCAGGATTTGAGTCCGGATGGTCACTGGTCTCCCCCACGGTACCAAAGTCCCGGAGCGACCAGGGGCAGCACGGGGTGGTGCCGGGGGGAGAGGCAGGAAGGCGAGGTCTCAGGTGAGATGAGGATGGGCAGGTGGTAGCCAGGTGGGCACTCTGAGGGGCATGATTCCTGCCCAGCAGGATGCTGGGTGAGGAGCGGGGCAGGGGGACCCCATCTCCTCCCCCTGCTGCACCTTCACTCTTGCCAGGCGCACGTGAGCCCTGCTGTTGTGAGGTGTGGCGCTGTGTCGTCTGCATCAGAGAATGTCATTTGTCAAGGTCTCCACCTCGCCAGGCACCATGGGGGACACTTGGTGACACTTGGAGATAATCTAGACTCACGGGTCCTCACCCTCCAGTGGAGGGTGTTGTAGAGCTAAACCTTTACACCCAAGAAGCCGGCCCTCCAACATCTCTGTGTGGTGCTTTTCGGGGTAGCCGTACGTACCAGAATTAGTGGGTATGGGGAGCTCCCCGCCCGGGTGTTCCTGCCCCACAGGACTTCACCTGCATCAAGTGAGGGTGGCCACACCCAGGGCCACCGGTGCTCTGGCCCCTGCATGACAGCTGATGGAGTGAATGGTGGCAGGGGACTGTCTGTGCCCTAGTCCATCCGCCAAGAGCTCTGGGACTCAGGCCAGCTTGGTGACACAGGAGATGGACAGACGGAGAGTTCCGGAACTGCCTCTTTGGATATTTGAACTCGGAGGGAATATTCGGGAATAACAACATCACTAGAACCCGGCGTGGGGCATTGGGGGGGGGGGGTCCATTTGTGTCCCCAAAACCGAGTGCTCCACAAGGCTGCCCGGTGGGTGCATACAGCCAGGGGACCCCGGAGGGCCTGCTCTTTCTAAGGAGTCTAGTCTTTATTTTAATATCCTCTTTATTTAACCCAAGAGCTGTTTTTTAAGTGCCTCATTTCCCCCTTTCCTGTCTTCTCCTGCTTCTTCCCTTTTACCTTCTGGTACCTTCTGGTGTCATTGCCTTGGGGCCCATACAGATTTCTGCTTCGGGACCCTGTTGGGGTCTCACGAATGCCCCAGTGTTGGCCAGTGTCCTGTTCACTGTGGCGGGCCATCTGGTCTGTCTGTCGGGCTGTCAGTTTGAGAGCTGGGGGCATGGTTCCCGACGTGACTGTGGTTTTGCCATTTTCTCTGGCCCAGCACCTGCAGCTTTCCTCCGTGCGGATTAGAGTGGGGTCTTCTGGTCACGATATAGTTTCTTCCGTGTGAAAACCCCTTTTGTGTGTATTCAGTATCTCTGGTCCTGGATTTTGCCTCTTCCTCCTTTACTTCTGGGTCAGTGTCTTGCAGATTTATGTCACACAGCGTATACGCAGTTTCTTTCCCTGGAGGAAAGCCCCTTTTCTAGCTACTTCATAGCTGGTGACATCACACACAGGGCCAGCGTTATCATTGCCTCTGGTTTGGAGAGTCTGCGTCTCAGGACTTGTTAAGCTTTGTTCCTTGTGATAGGAAGGTAGACCAAGCTCAGCGTTGCCCTTTAACACGAGGACGTTGCAGCAGGAATTACTGGTGAGCGTTGAGCACGGGTGTGGTGCTGGACCTGCCGGGCGCTGTTCCCCGGCCCGGGTGACGTCCCCCATCTCTTCACGGTGACCATGGGCAGAGTCTTTACTGAGAAGTTTCTATTGCAGGCCGTTAAATCTGCCGGCCCTGCTACGAATTTTCTGTTGTGTAGAATACCTAATGCATTGTTGTTGGTTTGTGTTTTATGTTTTTGTAGTATTGTGTGGTTTTGATTTTGTATGTTTAATGCCTTGATCTGGGGGTAACCCTGGGATATGGGAAGAGTCTAGGCCCATCCCCTACCCGTGTTCTGGGTCCCCCCCATCTGTATTTGGGAGGTAGTCTCAACCTTCAATCGCTCCCCCTTCCTCCCTCACTTCTTACGTGGTTCCAGCTACACTGGTCAGAGCTCAGCAGGTGCAGGCGTCGGTACCGGGGACTGGCCCAGACAGGGGCTTGCACCTCGGGGAGGTCTCAAGGGCTTCTTCTTACGCATCAGACTCGGCCTGAGGTCTACTAACCGCATTGCCCAGGCCCTGCCCTCCCAGAGACGATTGTAGCCAAAGAGCTAAAAAAAAAATCTCACAGTGTTTCAAGAAAGTTTACAAATTTGTGTTAGGTGCATTCAAAGCCCGTCTGGGCCACATGTGACGCGTGGGCCACGAGTTAGACATGTTTGGTCTAAAGTGTATTCACATTGCCATGAAGCTCCAGGACTTTCTGATCTTGCAAAACTGACTTTCCTATTAAGCATCGTCTCCCCATTCCCCGCTCTTGCCCCACAACCTCTGGTAGCCGCTGTTCTGCTCTCGGTGCTCATGAACTTGACTGTGAGAGAGCTGGTACCAGAGGAGTCCCACAGTATTTGTCTGGGGCCGGTTTATTCCTCTTAACATCACGTCCTCAGGGTTCATGCGTGTTGTTGCAGGCTGGGTCCTGTCCCCGTGTGGATGGACCACAACTTGTCTGTTCAATCGCCCATGGCCGATGGGCCTGCACCTCTTGCCGACTGTGGTGTCATTGCAAATGTGGGTGTTCTCCAGCTGGAGATAATTTGGAGTCGGGAGCTCCGCGCCCGTGGAGAAGTCTAGTAGTGCTGCCATGGACACAGGTTTCCGCGGGGCTGGGTCGTCCACGTTCCCACCAGCACCGTGTAGGGATTCAGTTTCTCCATCCTCACCAGCATGGCTGTTTTCTGTTTTTCTGACAGTAGCCATCCAGTGGGTGTGTGGTGACATCACGTGATGGCTTTGACGTGCGTCCTGTGACCATGAGTGGCGTGGAGTATCTTTTCCCGTGCTCGTGTGGTTGGCCGGCCTTCCCCTCTTAAACGGCACTTGTTTACTTAGATTTTCTGTAAAGTGCTTTTGACCACTCTTTACAGGTTAAAAAAACCTGCTTGTGGTAAGAATGGAAACTGGTGAATTGTTTTAGCTACACAGGTGTCTCCCCTTTCACATGTGCTTGGGGCTTATTGCTAAGCAGACCATTCAGAAGGAGGACTTCCTTCCACGAGGTCGGGGCCAGGCCTCCCCTGGTCCCACTCCCAGGAAGCCGCCGTCCCCCCCCCCCCCGCACACACACACACACATTGTTCAAAGAGTCAGCTGAAGTCTGCTGCCACAAACAACATAAAACGCATCTTCACCCACAGACGTGAGCCCCGCGGGACCACCCGTTACTCGGAAGATTGGCCTTGACGATCGTCTTTTATGTTTGTGGACAGTGTCTCAGAGGTTTGGAAACTACAGGCTGTGGAGGAAATCAGACCTCACCTGCCTAACGGTGCTGCCGTGAGATACATCACACGGGCGTTTCAGAAACGGGCCCTCCGTGCCCACACCTGCAGCCGTGGGGAACAGCCCTGGTGGGCCACGCTGCTGTCCCCCGTGGGCCGTCCCCTGCTCAGCCCTCCCCGCCAAGGTGGCTTGTCATCCTCCGGGGAGCTGCTCGCGGCGCTTCTTCGTGACCCCCACGTGGACCCAGCAGTACTGGGTTGCCAGCTTCAGGGCCTCCCAGTCCTGCTCTGAGACGCGGTCCCAGTGCTCTGTCCTGCAGTGACAGCGCCCTGTGTGGTGGGTGCTGGTCTCCAAGCCAGGGCAGCTCTGCGGGGGGTGCACGTCACGGACCCTCCGGAGCACACACCGTGCACACCTCCTCTGGCTTCCTCAGCCGCCCGCCCCCCGGGGGCTCTTTCTGAAGCCTGGCTTTTGGGGGGCTGTCGGCACGGCGCTGCCCACAGGGCTTTCCATCACCAGTGTTTTACTGGGTCTAGTTTGACAGGTGTGGTTTGGAAAGGTCGCCCAAACCTCGGAAAAGTGCCCACTGCTGGGCTCAGTGGCTCTGTGCCCCCGCCTAGCGGCGCCCGGCCTGCTGGAGGGCTGGCGGTGGGGTGCTCTTTGGCTGGGGCGGGGAACGGCTCTGAGCCAGTCAGCGCGCCCACACTGGGGGGAGCGGTTCGGCTTTAGCCACGGCGGGCCTGCCCGATCATGACACGTGGCGCTTTGTGATGGGGATGATCATAAAACTTAACCCTGGTGACTGCGTGTGCCAGGCGCCTGGCACTCACTCGTCTCGGCCCTGCCCCGGGGAGCAGGCTGAGCCGAGCCCAGCAAGCAGCTGCCTCGCGCTGCGCGGGTTCCGGGGCTGACAGGTGAAGGTGGGGTGAACAGGGTCTCTGAACTGGTGCGGGGGCCCAGGGCCCCCAGGGAGTGGGTCGCCTTGCAGGGGGAGCCCCTCGGCACATAAGGAGCCCAGTTTCGGTTGAGGAGTTACTTATCTCAAGACCGCATCCTTCTTCTGGCCCCCGGGGGATGGTGGCAGGGGCAGCCGCAGTGCCAAGCGCTGCCCAGAGCTGCTGTCCTTTCACGGCTGGAAGAACAAACGTCCCTGGGAAGTGCAGTTCCCTGCGACGGTCACAGCGGCAGCACTGGAACCCAGACACCTGGCTCCCGAGTTCCAGCATGACCAGCTGTGGTCGGCCCCGTCTGGAACTCACTTTCCAGCCTCGTTCCTGGGAGGCCGGCACCGTGAGCATCTTCATTTAGTGTTTGGGTAACTGGGGCCCCGGCCTGGTCACCCAAGCTTTGAAGGTCAAAGATGGAACAAAAGGGGTCCACCTGGAGCATTCCGTCCCAGCCCCCGTGTCTCTTCCCAGCAGGAACTTTGAGAGCCTCGTGCTTTCCCCCTCAGGCCAGATTCCGAGTCCCACACAGTCACTGATGTCCCCAGACTGAATGATGGCCCCAGATCAGCTGTGTTTTGTGCTTGGGACGTATGTGTCCTTATAGGTGCCTGCGTCCCCTACCATAAGGGACTCCCAGCCGATGAGCCTGTGAAGGACACCCACAAACTTGGGGGACCTCATCAGATAACCCGTGCAGGGTAGCCACCCTCACCCCGGCACCAGCTCACCCGGCCAGGTGTGCGTCCTGGGCCGAGCAGGGCAGGTGGTTTGCCTCGGCTCTCCTAGAAGTGGCCCTTTTCATAAACCACGGGCCGGGTTATCACCTGTGTGTGTTTGTTCAGCCGCTTGGGCTTTGAACTTCTGTTGATCTGACAGCTGAGGTTCTGCGTCACTCACTTCAATCCCTGCGAGGGAACAGGCAGTGTGTGTGTGGTTACGAGCTGGCCCGCTGTTTCACTAGAGCTGCCCAGGGCTCTGTCCTCTGGGACTTGTGCTGGGAGCTTTGCTTTTCGTGTTTTGTGATAAATACGGGAGCTTGTGTTTACACCCTCTGGCAGGCGTGCACCTGGGGAAGTCTTTCAGCAGAGAGAGGGGGTGGGAGGGGCCTGGAGGAGGGAGTTCATAGACGCCAGGTGACCAAGGTCACCAGCAGCAGGCTGAGTGGTGTTGGCAGCACGTGCCCTGCACATGAAGGCCTCTGTGGTCTTCCTCCCCCACATCCGCAACCCCAGCACCACCGTGACAGACACATCAGACGCGTCCCAACCAACGGGCATTTGCGAAATACCTGGCCGGTCCTGCTCAAAACAGTCAAGGTCACCAACAACTGGGAGTGTCTGAGGAACTGTCACAGCCAAGAGGCGCCTCAGGGGACACGAGGGAATGTCAGGTGGTGTCCTGGACAGGACATTGGGGAAAAGGAAGGCCAACTCGATGAAGGAGGGGCTTTTGTTAATAATAACGTGCCCCCATCGGCTTGTAGGTGTGAGAGGTGTGCCCGCCCAGGGACTGGTGGTAACCACAGGAGGGAGCCGGAGCCCCTGTGCCATCTTCACAACCGTCCTGAGTTGTCCCTGTGTCCTCTTTTTTGGTTCTGTGTCTCAGCTCTGGATTTTTGTCTGGTGGTAACCATTAGGTTTGTGTAAAATGTCTCAGACACTAAACCTTTTCCTCCCATACTTTTCTATAAATCTACGTCTGCTCTAAAAGAGTTTGTTCAAAGAGATGGCAGGAAGGGACAGTGGGTGGCGGGGTCCAGGGCCCGGCTCTCAGGCCAGTGACACCTGTGTCTGCCTCACGCAGTGACCACACTGGGGTCCCGGTGCCCGCCGCCAGCCAGGGAGAAACCGGGGCCTCCCCACGCCGGCCAGCCCCCGCTCAGTCCCACGCGGCTGAGCGCTGTGGGCCCAGCCCCCTCTGGGTCAGGCCCTGCCTTCCCCACAGCACAGTCTTTGTTCTCTCCTAGGCCAGACATTTAGAGGTGAGCCGCTCCCCTGGCCGGCAAGGGAGCACTTTGCCAGGGGAACCTGAGACAGGGAGCCGAGCGTGGGGACAAGGGGCCGCTGATGAACCCCTGTGACACGCCGCGTCTGGAGCATTAGGCTCGGTGGGCAGGGTCAGCACCCCAGGGCTCCTCTCATCCTGTCAACGACTCCGTGTCCGGGGTAGAGGCGTGGAAAACGGGCTGAGATGGTCTCTCCTCCAAAGATGGCCCAGTGAGGTGTGTGCAGCGCGTGCAAGGCTGCATCGCGCCATTGGCTCCCTTCGCTGGTCTCTGCCTGTGCCACGCGTGGGCCCAAGGCGTGAGCCCCTGTACACACCTGGCCCTGGGAGAGCCACTGAACGCGCACGTCACCTTGCACCTGGGCCCTGCCCTTGAGCTTGTGACCTTCGTGGGCAGCAAGGCTGACAGGACCCGGCTCCAGGAGGCCGGGTGGACAAGTGCAGGCCCCCTGGACCGGCCGGCCTCCTGCCCGGCCCGGCTCAGACCTCGTGTGCTCAGCAGTCAGCTGGGCTCTTGTTAAAACGCAGAGGTGCATTCTGGGCCAGCGTGGGGGCGGGGGGGAGTGGGGCCGGGGCCCCCACATTCTCTCAGGTGGAGGAACTGGGAGATTATCCTGAGTGGGAGTAAAGGGATGAGATGCAGCTGGGAAGGGACAAGGGTGGCAGGTGGGGGAGCAATGGAGTCGGGCGGGGTCCTGGGTGGCCCGTATGCACACGCATGGTCCCGTGGTCAGAGCCGCGGACACTCGTGGGGCCAGTGGAGGTCTGGAGGTCTGGAACTGTTGGAGGTGCCTCACCTGTGTTCACGCCCCGCGGCAGCCCCGCAGACAAGGGAGGTCTGCGGTCTGCTCAGGGCCAGCCCGCGGCACAGGAGCCATGTCCGCACCGCAGGCCAGAGGAGACGGGGCCTGTGCTCGGCGAGCCCGGAGGCCCGGGACCTGCTGTCGCCCGATGGCCACTTACGTGTCACGAGTGCACCGGGGGCCAGACCCGAGCCCCTTCCCCGCTGTCTGGGCTTTCCAGAAGTTTCTTCCGCCACTCTTTGCTTTCAAACCCCGGCAAGCAGATAGTCTCCCCCGCTGAGACTGCTGCCCATTTCACGTAAAACACAACATTCCCCGTCCAGACGCCCGACACGCTCCACGCGTGTTCGAGAAATGCGTGGCTGGGCCCCCTCCGCCCTGCGGTGGGCGCTGCTCTGCAGTTTTGAGAGTTTTCTGAAGGCCTGGCTGTGAGGTGCTGGGCTCCAGGGCATCTCTAGTCCCTGTTCTGACCTCGCCCGGGAGGGCAGGGCAAGTCTCCACGGTATGCAGCCCCGAGCACGTCCCCCATCCCTCACGGACGGACCGTGTACAGTCTGCATTTCCTCCTCTGTCCCAGCTCACTTTGTCCCTCATTCATTCAACGAGTGTTAGGGAGCCTGAGACGCTGGGGTGCAGAGGAGTGGGCGGATGCAGGGCCCGGGGCACCCCCCAGCTTTCAGCGTGGGCGGCCGGGACCAGGCTCACTTTCCTGCGCCCAGCAGCCCTGAGGCCACGCTGGGCAGTTTGTGGCCTGGCCCCCACGGGGCTCCCGGGGCCCAGGAGCCCGTGCAGAGGGAGGTCCCTTTGCTCAGTAGTCCTGGCAGGAGCCAGGCATTGCCACAGCCAAACAGGATGTGGTCTGGGTGGCTCCCAGCTGCAGCCACAATGGCTCTTGTTTTCAGATGCCTTGAGGGGGGCAGCCCCCCACCACCACTTGCGGGGCGCTCTGAGGCCTTGGAGGGGAGCCCTGGGCTAGTGAGGAGAGGCAGGCTCTGTGACCTGAGTTCTTTTAATTACCGGAAGGAACCCGCGAGGGGTGGGGCGAGTCCTGGGATGTCGCCCCGCCCAGGAGAAGCTGCCAGGTGACGCTGGAGGCTTTGGATTGGGTTTGGGGAGGGAGAGAGGATTTCCAGGTGGGGCCCTGCCCAGGTTGGAGCTGGTCTGTCCCTTTGCAGGACAAGTGGATGAACCTGGGAGGGGGGTCCTGTAGCTCCCAGGGCTCCTCTCCTGACTAGTCCATGGGGTGTCGAGGGGCCAAATCATGTGGCCGGTACAGGTTGAGAGCAGGAATACCTGGAAATAATCACAAAAACAATGAGGTCACCTGTTGCCTTGACCAGCCACTCCCCAGGAAGTGGAGCTTTGCCCTCAATCTGGCCGGTCCTGATACCCCTGCCCCACCCCCTCCGTCTCTCCTGCCTCCCCCACATGGGTTTGATCTAATGCGCGTTACACATCTATCCTGAATGCTGTGGTTGTCCTTCCCTTGTTTGTAGTTGTACCACATAACCCGTAAACACTGTGTCCCCTTGCGATGTCATTTGCTTCTCTTGTTTCCAGCTTTTGTGTAAGTGGAGCCACGCCCTGTCTGTGTGTGGCTGGCTGGCTCTCACAGGACCCCCGTGGTCCCCCCGTGGTCCCCCCGTGGTCCCCAGCGCCCTGCATTTACACCCCACCTGGCAACCCGCTTCTGACAGACAGGACTCCTGAGAAGTGACGATGGCACTTCTGTGACCAGGTTCCTGAAGATGCTGACTTCCTTCTGGGTCGCAGCCAGCCACTATAGAGGCCCCGTGTGAGCCGAGGGCGGGGCCTCAGCTGACTGCTCACTTGGGGGAGGGGGGCCTGGTGGATGTGAGCAGGTATCTGACTTGCCTTCAGTTCATGCTTTCCTTCTGATGAACCACAGGCGCGTGCTCATTGGCTCTGCTGGTTTCTGCTGATGCGAAGATCCTTGTCATGGCTTGAGCTCATTTTTCTTAGTGGATCGTAGGAGATCTTTGAATTTTCTGGGAAACTAAGCCTTTCTTGGCCACGAGCATTGCCAGTGCGGCCTCCAGGTTTGTCGCCTGCCCACGTTGGCTGTGAAAATCCTGCGAGGCATGTTCTGCGCTGTCCCAGGGGGGTCACCTGTAGGATGGGGGTTGAGGTGTTCCGAGTGCCCGCAGTGGGTGGCTCCTGTTTATTGTCGGTGTGTGACGCGCCCTGTCCCTTTCGGTGGGTTGCCCTGTGGTCTGAGCGCTTTCCTGTTCAAAGAGCGCCTCGTGGTCTTGGTGTCTTAGGAGAAAAGCGGTGAGTCAGCGCCGCCCCTCAGGCCCGGCCCCCCGGCTCAGTCCTGCACAGCGCTGCAGGCACGCGGGCAGAGCGTGCCCAGTCCTCCAGGACGGCGCTGCAGGCACGCGGGCAGAGCGTGCCCAGTCCTCCAGGACGGCGCTGCAGGCACGCGGGCAGAGCGTGCCCAGTCCTCCAGGACGGCGCTGCAGGCACGCGGGCAGAGCGTGCCCAGTCCTCCAGGACGGCGCTGCAGGCACGCGGGCAGAG
>PVKE010032169.1:0-18632 GCA_004027555.1 Craseonycteris thonglongyai
GGGGGGGGGGGGGGGGGGGGGGGGTTCAGGACAGAACAGGGCTGAGGATTAAGGATGATTAAGGATTAAGGTGTATGGAAACGGTGGCCTGCCTCTGGTCCATTCTGGTCCCAGGTGATGGGTGGTGTCATCTAGTTGGATGGGAAGGCTCCCATGAGATGTGTGGGCTGGGACCGCAGAGAAAGCAGTCGTGTGGGCAGAGGGGTGAGGCTTGTGTAGGGACACAGTTCAGGAATTGCCCAGCCTAGCTTTTCCCCATGAACATGTGCTGCCCTCTGGTCTTAATTTGTCTCAAAATACCTCTATGTTCTACCCCCGCCCTCTGATGGTATTGTTCATTGCAATTAAGGCCAACCCTGTCTTAAACATATAAAAAGATGCTCAGCTCATTTATATTAAGAGGAATAAAAGCAAAACACAAGGAGGTACTCTTTTTTTTTTTTTTTTCACCTTGCATATTGGCCAAGAGAAAAACAATTACATAGAAACCACGTGGGCAAGGTTCGGGAAAACAGTATGGTGGGGATTCTGTTAGTACAACTTTGATAGGACACAAATTGGCCATGTCTATCAGAACTTTAATTGTGTGCAGTCTTTGACTCCATCCTACAGATAATCTCAGGTCAAAAATGACTCAGGCAAAAGGGTATTCATTACAACAGTGTTTATGTAAGAAAAAAGATGGAAAGTAATGTCAATGCCCGTTAATAAAGAGTCATAAAATTAATGATGGGGATAATTTCAATAGAATTACACAGTAATAATATAACTTTAATAGCAGGCAGTTACTAAATAGTAAGGCAGGTCTATATGTACAGACAGGCATCTCCAAGATAGGTTATTAAGTTGTTCTTTGTTTGTTTAAGAAGCAAAATGAAAACAGTGTATGGAGCACTCCTACAGTTTCTGTGGGGAGAGGGGAAACAATGTATTTGTTCAGTTACATGTTTATAAATGTGTCCAATTTTTTTGAATAATGTATAAGAAATTAGTAACAGTGTTGGTCTCTCAGGAGGGGACTGTGTATTGTGGGAGAAAGAACACCTTACTTTTCACTGTACCTTTAAGGTTTTCCTGATATCCTTATACTATCAAAGTTCCCTCTTGCTGTAACACCAGGTAACATCTTTCCCTAACACTTTGCTATGCACGTTTCTTTCTGGTGTCTCTTGGCTTACCAGAGAGTTACTGTCTTTCCACTTAGTTACTGAAGAGGAAACATTTTGCATTTATTTGTTTGATTGTCAAGTACTATTACCTGGATTTACTAATTTTTAGGTGTTAAGGGTTTTGATGTCCCCTCCATTTAGACCCTTCCTTTGTAAGTAAACCATGTATCATTCAGTCAATTAAAGTTAAAAAAAAATTACATCAAAAAACCAAAGTTCTCTTATTCTTTGACATTTTCTTAAACTATATAGAAGTGGGGAAAAAACCCAAAACACCCAATGCAGTGTGCCCTCTAGTGGTTAAAGAAAACACTCTCAAACTATTTCACTGGTCCCTCATTTTCTCAAAATTCATGGACTTCTGTGTTTTTAAAATCGGAGTGAAAATGCTGTGTTCTGAAGTAAAACCCAAAAAGCGCTGAAAAACATAAACACAGTAGATGTCTTGGTCCATTTGGGCTGCTGAAACAAAACACCACGCACTGGGGCGGCTTAAACTACACGTCTATCTCACACTGTCCTGGAGGCTGGGAAGTTCAAAGTCAAGGTGTCCGCGGATTTGGTGTCTGGTGAGGACTTCCTTCCTGGTTCATAGATGGCCGTGGTCTTGCTGTGTCCTCATGGTGGAAGCGGGGAGGGAGCTCTCCTGGGTCTAAGGACACTGATCCCATTCATGGGGCTGCACCCTCGTGACCTCCTGACCCTCCCCCCAAAGACCCCCACACCTCCTCACACCCACACGTTGAGGGTTTGGATTTCAACACAGGAGTCTTTAGGGGACATGAACATTGAGCCCCAAACAGTAGGTCCACATCTTAAATCAGAAGCAAACAGTAACTGAGGATGAAGATGATCACCAAGATGTTTAATTAGCTTGACCATATGCTTTACTGTCTGAAACCAACTACCATGATCAAACGTGACTCTCCGTCTGCAGTTGATGTGGTCATGTGATGACTTCACTGAATTATGAGTCGAAAGCTTAACTCTGATTTTACTAAAGAGGCTTCATAAAGAAGTCATTGCAATTGGCTAATAAAAAAATAATAATAAATAAATAAAAGGCCTGGTTTTTGTACAGGACCCAAGAACAAAATTCATAGAAACATTTCAAAAACGATTAGAGTGTGAAGGTCAAGGTTCTTCATCGGCAAAGTGTGTTTGGGTCTGACCAGGGTCTGGAAGCCACTGCGGAGCCGGGAGGCGATCTCCTGGGAGCGTGCTTTTCCCTGCAGGATCGGAAGTTCAGCTCAGTGTGGAAGGCGTCGCGGCCCGGAAGCCTGGGCAGCCTGGGGGAGTCCCGGCCAGATTGGGAAGCCACAGAATTGTGAGCTGAGGCAAATGGCATTCTCAAGCTTCACCGTTTTTTACTGTCTTATGGGAATATAAGTATAAGTGGTATCTGGTGTAATTTGGATTTCTTTAGGATTACTTGTGAGATTGAGTAAGGCGTCCCTCACTGAACGATTGAGTCCCGTTCTTACAACTAGGTCATTAAGTGAATTGGTCGATAAGCAAAGAGCTTAGAGGTGGATGTCTTGGGGTGTGTCATAGTGCCATAAGGGATGTACTTTTCAATAGATACCATGTGACACCACTTACAAACGAAATATGCAGTCTTGTGTGACTGCAAACGCTTTGTGTAGTGACTATTAACCGATAGCAGGAACGAGACAAAGACTGAGGAAAGGGGTTCCCTGCACTGGAGAACTTGTAAGTCCAAGTGCTCACTAAACGGGTGGGTTGTTATGTGAGGGGAGGCTGTGTAGACGTACAATGGAACATCACGCAGCCTTAAATAGGAAGGAAGTTCTGACATGTGCTACATCACGGGTGATCCTTGAAGACATCACGGTCAGTGAAATAAACCAGTCATCAAAGGGCCAGTACTGTATGACTTCACTTTTATGAGACACACAAATGTATAAAGTTAGAACCATGGTTCCCTGGGGCCGGGGTGGTGGTGGGGGAAAGTTATTATTTCATAGGGACAGTTTCCTGGCCAAAATTTGCCCAACAATGTGAATGTACTTAATGCCACTAGCTGGCACCTTTGAAAATGGTTAAAGTGGCAAATTTTACGTTATTTGTATGTTACCACAATGAAACAAATTGTATGCTATACATCACACAGCAGCCCGAAACACTTGACAGACAACTGTAATCTATGCGTCTGCGACCTGTTATTGTCTCTGCAGCGCGTTTTGGTCCCAGGCGCCCCCTCCCGTTCATCGCGCGGGGACCCTCTGCACTGGCACTGACACACTGCTCAGTGAGAACCTGGTTGACAACAGGCTATGGAGAGCTTTCTAATTGCGGACGCAAACGTGACCAGAGCAGCGAGATTGCTCGCAGAAGTTCCCGGTGTGTGCACGTGATACTGACAAAGGACGCTGTTTCCCAGCGACAACAGCGCCGCCACGCGGCGAATCACAAACGACACTTGCAGTCCCTAGAACCTGCCTGTGTAGACATGACAATTCTTTTTTTTTTTTTTTTAATGTGGAGATCTGATTGGCTTTAGATGACTTGGGCAGCTTCCCGTCTAGCAACTAGAAGGGCGCTCATGAAATTACACAATTCTTCAAAAATATTTTTTTTAGTGGAGGATGAGAGATTGATAGTATTTCAAAATTTGAACATGAAGGGAAAATGAACAAGATTTACACTGTGCGGAAGGCTCCGTCCTCATCCTAAGGGTCAGCCTCATCCTGGCAAGAACGCCGAGCGCGTTCTCATCCAAGACAGGACTCCTGTCAGCACCAATCTTCACCTCATTCCGGGGCTGCTGGCTCATGTTCATGCACCAAGAAAACCAAAAGGTAGAAAGAATGGGACAAGAGGAGGGAAACCTGTAGTTACTTGCAAATTATCTGGTTGTCTACCTGAAAGCCCAAGAGAAAAAACTTTAAAAAATATTATACTATATAAATAATAAAAGGGGAAGCTGGGATGACTCAGCGGGTTGAGCGCTCACTTTGCAGCCCCAGGGTTTGAGGATTGTATCCTGGCCCTGGCCTGTGTGGACCCATATGCTGAACTGGGTGTGCCCCCAGTTCTGTTCTCACCGGGGTCAAGATCCTAGCCTGGGGGAAGCTGGGATGGCTCAGCAGGTTGAGCACTCGCTTTGCAGCCTCGAAGCCGGAGGATCAAATCCCAGCCCCGGACCCACATGCTGAGCTGGGGAGTGTCCCCAGTTCAGTGCTTGCTGGGACCTATGCGGAGGCTCCCAGCCCAGTTCCTGCCCTGAGCAGCCCTGCACCCACCTGTGGAGTGAAACTATATGGAAAACTAATGCTGTCAACTATGGAGACTGCTCTGGGCTCTCTCCCTTCTCTCTGTCTTTCTCTCTCTGTCAAAAAACAATAAAAATAAATCTTAAAAAAAAAAAGATTCTGGCCTGGTTCCCACCCTGTGCAGCCCCGCCCCAACTTGTGGAATGAAACTATGTAGAAAAACTGATGATGTACAACTATGGAGACTGCTCTGGGCCCTCCCCCTTCTCTCTGTCAAAAACGATAAAAATAAATCTTCAAAAAAAATAAAAAGTCCATCAAAGTGGCCGGGCACATTAATGCGTAGTAATCAATACATAAACAATTACTCAGGACAAAGAAACATTGGAAAAGTTTAATCTATTCACAGCAACAACAGAAATGATACAAGATGTAAAGTTGATATGTGAAGGAAATAAAATCAACAAAACTTTAAAAAGAGAAAGGTATGCCATGTTCTTTGATGGGAAGACTCAACCATGAGAGGAATGTCAGAGTTGAGTGCCATGTGCCTAAGACCATGAAGGCTGGACTCATGTGGTCAAAAACCCAGTGAGATTGGTAAGAGAAAATGTCTTGATCCTTTTCTCTTCCTAATGTCATTTCCACCTCGCCTTGTGTTCATGGGGACACACAGGCTCCCTACTAGAAGGCAGGTCACAGGGTGACTGAGGTATGATCTCTGGGGGTCCAAGTCCAGCTTTGGGGCAATCGTTTTTAAGTTCTCTGTGTATAGTGTATTGCTGTTGTAACCAGCGAGAAGAAATAACCCACAGAGTGCCAAATATGAGGGCTGAATTAGTTTTTATTCAGAAGCCAGCGACCACAGAGGACTGGTGTCTCTCAAAATCCCATGGCCCCGAGTGACTGCAGAGAGGGGTTTATAAAGGCATTTTTCTATGTTCAGGCTACTGCTAGCGAAGCAAAGTACAGAAGCCAAAGCAAACAACTCGGTTACCCATTATCCTGTTTCCTTTAGGTCTTAGTAAACGTATAGCTTTTCTTTACCTCTAAGTAAATGTAAAGCTGGCGTGTTGTACCTTTTGGCAGGTATCTGGGGTTAGTTAAAATGATTACATGACATGTGACAACTTTAAAACAGTGACAGTAATGTTCAGAGTGCAGGCACATTCCAGAGCTGGCAACCTGGCAGAGCAGGGACAGAATAGAAATAATAAATTGGAACATTGCTAATTGCTGATATCTTCAGTTTTCCCATACCACTTTGTTTGCTTATTTTCAATTACATTTTGGGAGGCCCTTAAAGAATCCGTGGGCCCCCAGCTCTGAACCTTGTGCCTAACAGATCTGAGTGCTCCTCGGTGCCCGTGGTAGGGCTGTGACAGGTTTTGGCCATTGCCCCAGTGAGACTTACATTGTACGAGAGGAGAAAACTCAACCTCCAGCCGTCTGGGCGGGGGGCCTTTGTGCACCGCATGTGCGTGGAGGTAGCCTAGTGAACCCGGGCAGAGCCCCCTTCGCAAGAGGTCGCTGCGGCTCACCTCCGCTGCATTGCTGCCTGACATAACCACTTTTCTAGAAAAGCTGGAAATCCCGTTACAAAAAGGAAACATGTCCCAATTTTAAAACGTGAGCTCTAATTTCCAAGAATAAAAGTCCCTGCTCGAGCCAAGCAAAACACCTCCGAGGCCTGCATCGGGAACTACTTTGTGCTATACACAGCTGCACGGAGAACCCTTCAGATAGGTTGACAGGTGTGGGACCAACAAACCAAGGCGTCAGGAAGAAAACAGTGGCCTGGCTTTAGTGCAACTGTGAAACAGTAATAATTGCAGTAAATCGCATGGTTTCCTTGCTATTTACGTGTAGTCAAGATTCTGTAAAATTCCACTTGTAGTATTTTCACACTATCTCACCCTCTGTGGTTTGAGTATTGGGTCAAGGTTTCATTGGGTCAAGATTTCAAGTATTCAGGAGGGCTTTACTCATGACCTTAACTGTGTTTTTAGAAGTGTAATTAAGCAGGCCTTCATCAAGGCCTACGCGTCACTTCTAATCAGGTCACATTTGCCTGCCTTCCTTTGGGGCTTTATTGCATGAAAAAGAGAGGGAGCAACTCTGCATTGTTTTTTAAAACTCTTTAGGGTAAACATTTAGTAAAGATGATTTGTATGAGAAGCAGGACTTTCGAGATTTGGATGAAAAGTGTGCATGGAGGGTCCGGCAGAAGTAACCACCTCTCTGTATGAGCTGGTACTCAATATCAAGTCTTTTATTACACAATCATAAGCAAGCACGATTTTGCTATACTACTACTTCTGAGTGGGCTCCACTGCTTCCTTCTCTGAAACCTCCACCTCTGTACCCTCAGAATTCATTACTTCTTTCAGAGTGCCACAGCTCTCTCCCACCCTTCTCTGCAGCATCCGTTTAGTTCTGCACGGTGTTAGCCAGCTGCACCCTTGTTTCTTTTCACATCCTTCATTAAGTTGTAAATCATATGAAGACAGTGGACTTTTATGTCTCTGTAAGCCTCTCAACACGTGGGGCAGGCTTTTGTACACCAAACGTGGCTCAGATTTTGGGTAAACAAGTGAGGGTGAGAAAGTCCTGGGCCTTTCTCCATCCTCCCGTCCTCGAGGCCTTCTTTTAAAACTCAAAATCCGACCACATCACAGCCCAGCTTAACCATGTCAAAGGCCATTCTCCCTCAGAACAGAATGCTTAACTCCAGGACACACCGGTTGTGGCCTCGGGTGAACCTGCCCCCTTCCACACCTGGTCTAACACAACCTGACTGCTCACGGTGATGGCACTGCACGGTGGCCATACTGACTCACGCCACTCAGGCTTCAGTTTAGGTGAGACGCTCTCAAGGCAGCGTTCCTCCCCATTAAGAACTCTAAAGGAGTCCCTAGCACAGAACCGTCCATGGTGTTCCCCTCCGCGTGTGGGACTCCAGAGGAAAACCATACGGAACTCTGCAACACCCAGCTGGCATGCGTGCTAGCCTTAGGACGCTGTCTACGGATTTCCTCCCGTGCCCCCTCTCCCTGCAGGTCCTCATGGTGCAGATGCCCCTAAATAAGGTGACCAGATTTTAACATTGGTAAAGCGGGACACCATTGACGGGGGGGGGGGGGGGGGGGGGGTTCTTGATTAAAAATTTGGTCTATCTCCCGCCGTTCCCTAACTTGTCGTGCATTCTTTCCAAAAATCAGGACTTTTTAAAACGCGGCGGGACGCGGGACAAATTGTTAAAAATCGGGACTGTCCCGCCAAAAGCGGGACGTCTGGTCACCCTACCCTAAAAGAAGTCCCTGGGGGGGGGCCCGCCCCCACCCCCCGCTGCGGAATTCTCAGGTTGGGGCCCTCCTCGTCTCCGCTTTCTGGGTACCACTCCGTATCAAAGCAGCTTGAGTAGATCGCAAGCTTCCCCGCAGGGGTGAGCTCCGGGGCTGGCGCGGTCAAGGCCTTTGATCCCGCCAGTCCGCCCCAGACTTGAACTTCGGAGATGAAGAACAAGCCCCGCCCCGGCGGACAGGTGCACTTCTTAAAAGAGCCATTCCCTCCTGGCCCAGGACTTGCAGCCGGCTCGCACCTATCCAGGGTTGGTGCTGGGAACAGCGAAATACCAGTTGTACAAGAAAGAGTCTCTAAATTCCCGGGTCCAACAGTGTGCACAGTAACCGCGGAGCAGGGATGCGTGGATGGGAAGAGCGACGCCGGAAGCGACGCACCACTTCCGCTCGCATCACCCCCTCCACAGCTCGGCACTCCACTGCTCGGCCTGGCGGGCGGGCGGGCGGAGCGCGCGCGCTCTGCTGCGCTCCACGCTCTCGGCGCTCGACTCACCGCGCTGCTGCTGCCGCCGCCGAAGGAGGGGCAAAGCTCAAGATGGCGGACAAAACGCCAGGCGGCTCTCAGAAGGCCAGTTCCAAGGTAATTTCTCGGAGGACGTGGTTAGGCGGCGAGGCTGTGGCCGTGGTCTGCGGCTTGCAGACGCTGCTGGGCGGCGGGAGGGGGCTGGGGTGGGCGGCGTCCCCGTCCCGGCGGCGGCGGGTACGCCGCGGTGCGGACGCGTTGAGGTGCGCAGCTGGGGCGGCCTGCTGTGCCCCGTCGGTCCCGGCCTGCGTTCGGCGGCGGCGGGGGTCGTTCGGCCGGCGCTGGGCGTGGGCGTCGGGGATTCCGACTGCGGGCCGAGGCCGCTGGGCAGCGCTCCCCGGGGCTTGGGCGCCCGCTTCTGCGTCCCCGCGTTTCCGGCCTCTTCCTCCCTCACGTCCTGCCGGGAACGGATCACCTCCAGGGCGGCAGGTTGCGAGGGGTGCGCGGGGCGGGGGACGCAGAGGCGGCGGCGCCGGGGTCGGGGCCGCTCTGCGCACGTGTTCTCTCCTCCCCGGAGATGAAGCGTCACTCTAGGACGCGTTTCCGGGGGCGCGGGGTCTCCTGCACCCCTGCGTGCGTACCCCACGGAGAAAGGGGATCACCCACGGACTGGGAAGCCACCCCGAGTTGATTAGGATGTTGCTGCGAGCTTGCAGGGGGGACCGACGCGTGGGCGCGCCCTGTGCACCTCGAGCCTGTAGAAAGTAGGTGAGCCCTACTAGTTAGGTGGTGGCCACTTAGCATCCCGGTCTCAGTTGCCATCTTGGACGGATCATTGAATCGTTTGGGGTTTTTTTGTTTTTTTTGTTTTTTGCTTTGAGTTCCTCATCTAGAACACTATATTAAAAGGAATAGGTACTGCTGGAAGGGGTTGCTGAAGCTTTTTTTGATGGTGATACACGAAGTTGGGTACCACTTCAAAGGTCTAGGGACGGTTACATTTTAAAGAGTAAGTGTGATGATAAGAAGTTGGTTGTTAGAAAGTTAAGTGTACCGGAGACTGGGGGCCTCGCGTTCGCAGTTCGTTCTGACGAACGTAACAGCCCGTTTTGTACTTCCCCATTAGATGAATGATGTTCACGATTAGTCCATTAGTTATGGCATTGCCGGACGTCCTTTAGTTATGTAGAAACTGTGGTTGAAGGCCGGTTTGACTGCTTTACATTCTGCGTTTACTCTTTGTCATTTTCTTCCTTCCCTGGGACCGTTCCCCTTGGGGAGTAGGGGTATAGTTGGGTACCATACTCTACCCACTTCCCCTCAGCAGACTCATGACAAAAATCACCTTTAATATCCAGCAACTGAAGCCAGGTAAATGCATAATCACATAAGCGGTAGAATGTTTGTTTCTTTTCCAAATACTATTTTAAGTACCGCCAGTTTTGAGGCCGTGGATACATTGTAAACATTTCAAAGTCTGTGTTTAGTTTTCTTCCTCTACTAGTACTTTTCGTGATCTTGTGACTGTTACCTATAAGTAAATTGTTGGATCCTCCACTAATAAATGTTTTTGGTTTGTGTTGCTTTAGATTATCATCAGCTGTAAAAGAAATCAGACTATCTGAGGACTCAAATGATATTGACATGATTTTCTCTATGGAGGCTGCTTGCTGGAGGGGAAAGATCTTGGATTTTTGATAACAAACTAAATTTGCATTCAAATCCTGACTTGGTAATGAATTATAGCTGTGATATTAAGGCAGATTACTTACACTTCTTGAGCCTCAGTTTCCTCTTTTGTAACATGAATTGAATCCTATTTGTACAGGGTTGATGTAAGGATTCAATGAGTTAATGTCTATAAAGCACGTAATAAGTTAGTTCCTTTCTCCTCTCCTTTTTGTTCATAGAGGAAATAAAAAGTACTTACTTTTTGAAATGTTAGGATAAATTCTAATCCTAAGATTTAAAATCTAAGCCTTCCAACTATCATAATCACTGCCCAGGTTGTGGTTTTTTATTTCAAACACAAGTCCAGAAATTATTGGAGAGTAGCCGATCATTTTGGCTAATACTACAGCATTTGGAATTTCTAGCCTTTGCTCTCTATGGTTTCCCTTTATCTGGGGTCAACAGGTGAAGGACATTCTATAGTACATGTGGAGTGAACAGACTCTTCTGTTTCATGTTCTTCTTTGGCAGTTAAGTTCCTAATGATATGGGTAGGGATGCTGGTTAGTCATATTTCTCGACATTGATGAAAAGGTACAACATACAGGGTTTTTACCATTGAATAACAAAATTATTTGAGGTTCTTAATTATAGAAATAAAGAGATTAAGTTAGATACTATCTGCAGTTTCTTCTGGCTTTAAAAATTACATTTTCTGCACAAATAGTCAAATTACTTACCTTCTTGTATAGTTCAATGAAGAGATCCCTTTTATTTTGAGTGTAGTTTTACTATAATTTTTATTTTAAAGCCTAGCAAATATAGAAATGCAGTAAATGTCTTAGGGATGAGCGAAAATTTTCCTATGCATTAACTTCAGATTAAAATATTCCTTTGGGGGAGAGGGGTGTTGGTGCCATGATGAAGCATTGATTTTAGGAGGAGAGACAGAGAGCCTATGATTATTTGTTTAGAAAATTGTTAAACACATTTTCTTAGAATTGAATCTATAAAATGAGTTATTATTTTGATTTTAAGGCTTGTGGTGGTTGCGTGCTCAGCAAAATGGGGATATGAAGAAAATGTGGTATTTTCTTTCCTTCTGCAGTCCCTGTGCTGGTAATAGTATTAATACTGGATTGTGTGCCATATTATTTTACTCTGACGGTGGTTATTCATTTTTTGCCATATGTCAACAATTGGGTTAGATAGGTAAATAAACAAAGTAGAAAATAGGGCTGGCTTCCTTGATGCCCAGTACTACATTTGGGAACTGTTTTGATTGAGTGCTGATTAAATATTCACTTTTATAAGTGAAATGAGAATCCATTCAAGGCTTCTGGTCCTTAGGTACTTATTACCGCCTATGTATATGTGCTTTTTATGGTACTGAAGATGTGTAAGACTTAATATGATGGAAGACTCCAAACAAAACACAAACCTTGAAAATTAGGCTCTTTGTAGTTTGCCAGCTGTAATTTAAACTGAATCTTTATGATATGGTTGTTATCCTACCTTAAAATGTAAAGTCGTTAATTTTATGTGTGGAAGACTGTGTTCTGGGTGGAGAGTGGAGTTACAGACTTCTCTTTTTTTCATCAGTGCTTTTCTGTACTGTTTGATGTCTCTTCTTTGAGGAGGAAAAGTTTTTTCACTAAGGCCCTTCCTCAGGTTAGAATCCAGAGTCCAACCTTCTGGCTTCTCTGGGCCACACTGGAAAGAGAACTGTCTTGGGCCACAGATACAATACACTAACACTAACGACAGCTGATGAGCTAAGAAAAATAAAGGCTCCCCCAGAAAATCTCATAATGTTTTCAGAATTTGTGTTGGGCTGAATTCAAAGCCGTCCTGGGCTGTGAATTTGACAAGGTTGGTGTAGCTCAAGTACAGGACATTAAGAATGTACTTACAACTTTTCATGTACTGGTGGTAGTGTTTGAGTGTAATTTTAAGGATCACTTCAGGTTATGTAGTGTGGTTGTGCATAGTGCACGCCTCAGTGACTCTACAGTGCTTCTCAGAGGTGGGCCTGGTTTGGCTTGGAGAATGGTGGTAAGCTAGGTAGCTGCCGTGTGTTAGTGGGTGGGCAGCAGCGTTTGTTGATAGTGGAGAGTGGTGGAGAGTGTCATTTTATTGTGTAGGTACTTGTTCCAGTGGTTAAGCCAAGTATATTAAGGATCTTTTACTTGACAGATCTTGTGCTTGATTCTGAGGAAGAAAACATTAAATTAGCCCATGCCCATGAAGCATGGTGTCTAGTGGAAGAAGAGAGCTAGCACTTAATAGTACAAGGCAGATCTATCGAAGTATCCAGAAGTTTAGAGAAGGAATTTACAGCTGGTTGAATGGAGGGTGAGGACATGGCAGTGTGAGGAGCAGAGGTGAGTTTGATAGAGTCTTGGAACCATGTGCGGAGCGTTGAAGGATAGAGATGGAGGTATAAAAACGGGATGGGTGAGGTAAAGACAAAAAAAAAAAAAGAAAGAAATTCTGGGAAATGGACTGATAAATGGTCTGGTTTGGCCAGTGCATAGGTTACTTGACATATGACAGAAAAGTTGCTGAGGTGGAAAGGTAAGTTTCAGCTAAATTTTGGAGGGATTTGAATGCTGCGGAATAAATTAGCCGTGGGAAATCTGAGGCAGGAAAGTCCTTTAGGAAAGCTGTTCTGGGGCAAAGTTTTGGAAGGATCTGAAAGTGGGGAGGGCCCGCTGGATGATGATTGCATATGTCTGATTGACACTGAGGATTGCTTCTCACCTCACGTCCTTTCTGGGAAGCTTTTCTTAATGTCTTCCCCACTCCCTCGAGATTCGCCTGCCCTCGCTGCTCTGGTGGCATGGCCACATTTTTCCTTGTCTCTCTTACTAGCTGTGACTGTTTCATTCAGGTCTGCAGTGTAAGGCTCAGTACCAGTGAGTGGTTGAATAGAGGGAAGAGCTGAACCACAGTGGTGTCTGTAGAAAGGAAAGGGGTCAGTAGGAGAGCTGTAGTGGATGGAGGTGGGGTGACAGAATCTGTGACTCAGTTGTTGGGTGGATCGCATGCTGCTGCTGGCTGACACTTGTTACTATTGTGTCCCAAACACTGTGCTAAGTGCTTCATCTGGATTTGCCCTTCTCACCATTCCTGAGGCAAGACGTTAGGTTCCTGTTCAGCTTTATGAACTGGGAACTAGCCCCCAGGCTACAGGTCTGGTGAGTGCTGAACCTGCTTCCAGGATCTGTGCTCCTCATGTCTTACTGCTTCCGATCACCAGTGACTGAGTCAGGAGGACAGGCTGCTGGTGAGGACCTTCAGATACTGTATTGGATTTGAGTGGCCTGGGAACAGTCCAGGAGGGCTTTGAAGAAGATTGGGACCGAGGAGAAGGGGCCCAGTTTGCAGATCAAGAATTGGTGTGGCTTTGCTTTCTGTGGGAGTGGAGACGTAAGGTGATGCTTTAGCGGATGATCCGAGAAAGAGGACACTAGGAGACAGCAGTGGGAATGGAGAGCCACCTTGGCAGACGGCGATGTTGGGGGGACACACTGGGGACAGCTTGCTGATTTGGGAATGCAGGCTTGAGGGCTTTCACTTGAAGTCAGGTAGGAGCAGCCAGAAGAAAAAAGTTTTTCTTCTCAGCCACTGAGATACAGGGTCACATGGCACAGGTATAATAACTGCTTCACCTTATCTCCTCACCAGCCCATCAGAGTGATCTTTCTCCTTTGGGATTTTCTTACTGTCCTTCCCCACATCTGTACTATCTACTTTCTCTACCCCGAGATAAATTTCTGTTGTGTCTGCTGCTCTGTCACCTCAGACCTCCCTTATTCTGCCCTTTCATTTCTTGCTTTTGATCCTTTCATTTAGATTAGGAATTGTGCTGCAGACTTCAGAAGATCTTTTAAAATCATTATTTTTTTGGTCTTAAGTTTAAGACAAAATAAAAACCCATGCCCCAGACAAATAATACAGTTTAGTTTCAGGTTATGAAGAGGAGGGAGAGAGAGAGACTGAAGTTTACCTGGACCACTGGCTTTAGGAAGGGATATGCTTTTAAAATCCTATTACCGTAACTACTGTTTGGACCTCTAACTGTTCTTAAGCCTGAAGAAGTTCATCCTGAATGCGATGTAGTAGCTATAGCTGCCTGTCTTTGAAGAATGTCTGATTTGCAGTAACTGTGACCTGGGCTGTCTTAGGTTAACTGGAATCAGCTGATGCATCTTTTTAGGCTGTGCTGTTCTTTTCAAATTCTAGAAATGATTTGGATGTGGTGGCTTGGAAGGTTAAAGAAAGGCTAGCACCTTCTTAGCTACTCTTGCATGCTGCTGCTTCTGGGTGAACTTTAGGATTATTTTTGGCAGTCCTCTTTGCCCCTTTGCAGTGAAGTTGTATTAAATGTTAAAATAAATTTGGGTAGAGTTGTCATTGTCTTAGTCATGAGTTTTCCCGTGCAAGGATATAATGAGTCTTTTCAAAAGATGACTTGAATAACTGAGTTTTTCTGTAAAGTTTGTCTTTTTCACACAGGTGTGTATATTAGTTGGTTTCTACATGTTTTCTGTTTTTTATTGTTATTATGGTTAGGGTATTATTTTTGTTACCTAGCAGGTTAAACTATTCAGCCTTTTACTGAAATTTTTTCTAAGAGGAGTTATTCTGTATTTTCTAAAATCTGTTTGCAAATGGGCACATTTCAAACTGTGTTTCAAAGTGTGTTTCACAGGCTTAATTTAAATATCAAAAGCTCTCCTTCCATATTGCCTTGCCTATTAGGAAAGGTTAGCTGGGAGAAGAAAGTGAATGAGGAGGGACACAATAAAAGTTGGGGCAGAAAAATGATGGGTAGAAAGAATGACGGTGGGAGTTGTGTCATTTGGGGGCTGATTTTTGCCTGCGGCCCAGTACAGTGCAGTTCAGAGGAGTGGGTGGTGCAGTATGATCGACCACCTGGTCGGCTCTTCTTAGCCTGCGTTTGGACGTGGTGAATGAAGCCATTCCCTGTGGCTCCATGCACATCCTAGTTGCATGGCCTTGCAGGTTGGCTTCCTTGTCCTTCGATGTCGAGTGAGAAGCCAGTGGATTCCTGTATGCAGAGTGCGATTTGAAATGTGATGAATTAAGAAGAAACACGCTGACTGACCTTGCTGGACGTGCCCTATTTGAAGATTTCACTCCTCACACAGCAGCCCCTCTGACAGGCTGCTGATGGAGGGCTCTGCAGGGGCTCGGCAAGAGCAGTTTACGTTTCTTGAACTATTTGTGCAGCAGATTTGTACCTTTTGCTAGACATGCAGGGTTTATGTGTGGATTTCCCTGCTGTGAGAATCTGCTTACACGACTTCGTGTGTCTTTCCCATGTGGTGAGAAGTCCCTGCTGTGTCACTGCTGGAGCAGTAATCAGTGTGTCTTATGCACAGTTGTTCCATTGTGTAAATAGTGGTTAGTTTCCCAATCTGCAGTGTACAAGGTGACGATGCCTCAGATGAGTCCTGTCATTTCTGTCATACATGGGGAATATACATTCTGATGTCAAAGAAGTGACTTGCACGTTTATTGTGGATCACAACGTGTTTGTGAGTCAGGGGTTTCCCTTGTTTGGTTTTATTAGCCAAGAAGAAATTGCTGCAAGTTTGAAAGGATTAAGTCTGTGTGAGAAACATGTTTTGTTAGCATAGAAAAATTTTTCTGATCATTTAAGTGTTGACTTTTATTTTTAATACTTGCAGACCAGATCATCCGATGTTCATTCATCTGGATCTTCAGAGGCACATGTGAGTAGAAAAGACAGTCTTTGTCTTTTTTCTTTTAACATTGAATCACTCTTTCTTTATATCCCTGCACTTACGATTTTACTTGATACATAAACACAATTCCTATCTTCTTCCACCTTTTTTGTTAGGTGCTTTCCTTTTTATGTGTCCTATTTGCATGAACTGATTCCCTCAACCATGTTAGAAGCCCAGTGTGTGTATTTCCTTTATTTTTATTTTTATTTTTTTGTTTTTTGTGGTGCTTATAAAATCCCATACGTACAGGAATTTATGGACTTATATGTTGATTGTGTTATTTTGTTATACACACTCATTTTTTCCTCACTGGCCAGCACACCTATCAGAATCCCTGCAAGGCAGCAGGCATGGCTCTAATCTAGTCTTTCTCATGGCACCAGAATGTTCCATGTGGGAGGTGCAGCTATGTCGTAAGCTGTTCTCCTGTTGATGGGCATGTGCTTTCTGTTTAAAGCTTTTTGACTTTTTGAATAGTACTGCAGTAAACATTCCCTTACGTGTGTTAGGACCTCAGTACTCAAAGTGTGGTCTTCAGACCCCTGAGGGTGACTTTCTTTCAGGGGATCTGTGAGTTCAAAACTATTTTGTATTAACACTAAAACATATTTGCCTTTTTCATTGTGTTGACATTTGCACTTTTGGAGAAAAAGCAATTGATGGGTGAACTGCTGGCACCTTAGCTCGAGTCCAGGCACTGCTGCCAGATGTACTACTGGTCGCTGTGCCCCCCTGGGTACAGCAGAAATACACTCCTTTCACTCAGGCAGCGTTCTTGAGGAAGCGGGCAAGGTCGCTAGTACTTGATCTTGTCCTTGCGTTCGGGTCTCTGTAATGCGTGATGACATGGGCAGGACACAGAAGGCATTTCTGCTTATGGAAGTGTGATGATTGTCTTGAGCAAAGGGCCTGTGGGCTTGTTTAAAGTGACCGATGAAACTGGCTTCTGTTTTTATGGAATGCCGTATTTATTTGAAGGAAGAAGTGGCAGATAAACTGGTTAATCAGCGTGGGTGTTGGGCAGATATTATCTTGAAACTGAAGGAAATGAACCTCTTACTTCAAGGAAAACAGCAGTGTGTTCCTGATACAAAACTCAAGCTTTCCTGTGCAAGGACTGAAAATCTTCCCTGTACTTCCGCACTTCTCTGGTGAAATTGGTGCTCATATCGAGATAGGGGAGTCTTGATAGTGTGTGGCTAAATTTGTCAGTATTTGGACATTTGGGATATTTCTGGTTTTCAATATTATATGTGTGATTTTTAAAAACTTGTCTCCTTTTTCCTGAAGATGGATGTGCCTGGATCCCCCGACAATGACATGCCGAGTCGGGCACGACCGAAGAGCCCCAGGAAGCATAGCTACAGGAGTGACAGTGCTCGTGACAGCCTTTGCGATTCTCCTCACCAGAATCCTTCACGAGTAAGTGCTGACATGACGGTGGTTCACTACCTCAGCCTGTCCACTGGACTTGCCCTTGGTCCATCTTGCACTGCTCTGTGTTGTGTTCGGGGGAATAATAAACTCAAGTTCATCTAAGGACATGTTGTTTAGCTCATGCATGAGATATGTTTTATTTAAATTGTTAAATGTCATTGAAAACAAAAACAAGGAGTGTTTTGGATGTACACATAAAACAGTTAACGGTCAGAGGTATTGTTTCCCCTTAAACCAGACATTTACTGACATTTATATTTACATTTACTCATCCCCTTATTGTTTCCCCTTAAACCAGACATTTACTGACATTTACATTTACTCGTCCCAGCGCCAGTCGCTGGGAACGCACAGGTGGTGAGAGTAGCACTCCCTCTCCGAGGGCTGCCCTCCCGCCCAAGAGCAGACGGGCATGCTGGGTGCGGTGGTCAGTGCCGCAGCCTGGGTTGTGCACGCACATGCAGAGGAGGGGCTTCTTCCTGCCATGTCTGTGCGTGCTCTCGCCTTCCGTCCGTCCTTTTCCTATTTCAAGTAATGCTTGTGATTGATTTGGAAAATACAGTGAGGAAGACAGTGATCGCTAGCCATTAACACGGATAACCCGTTTTTTCTTGTTTAGTATTTCTCAGCACAAATACCGTTTTGCTTTTTTCGGATCCATTTTATAGGAACACATTTAAAATACTGTTTTCAGTTCTGATTTTTAAAAATTTTAGTTAAAGACCTATAAATAAACTTTATAATGGATTATTGTATTTCTTTTAGTAAACCTTCCTTAATTTCTTTAACCTTTCCTCTTGGGCTTCAGAATTTGTTTCTGAAACCCAGTATTGACTTGTGGGTAGTAAACAGCTTCAATTTTTTCAAGGGATTGTCGTGTTACTTTAAAATAGTTGCAGCAACATTACCTTTTTTTCTGTATACTTGTATCTCAAGGAGAAGCCATTTCAGGAACTGGGAATACACAGAGTTTAATTTTGTAGTTGGTTAATTTCTCATTTTGCTAGTGCTAGAGAGGCCTTCATATCTCAATTGTAGATTTATATTTCAGGTTGTATTTAATAAACATTCTCTTTTCAGTTTATGAATCAAAATGTAATGTTCAAATGAATAACTGATTGAACAAGTAAGATTCTACAAGTAAGATTCTACAGACAATTTATTCGAGCCATATTTCAGAAGGATATTGCCTCTAAGTTACATAAATGAAGACTTCGTTAAAACACTATTTTCTCATATTTAAAATTAATCAATGAATGTTTACTTGTGTGGAAATCTGAAATACTGTGTGCGCTATATTCCGAGCAAAGCAAATGAAATTATTACGCTCATAAACATCAGTATTGTTGCTGAAGAATGAGGTGATTGGCAGGATTATAAGAGGAAGTGATGTGATTTGCAGCACTGGGCACGGGGGTCAGCGATGGTGCTGGAGTCCTGCTGGCTACTGAACCGTGGAAACGTGTGCCCCCTTGTTTCACTGTCTGTCTTCTTTTTTTTTTTTTTTTTTTTTT
>PVKE010032171.1:0-18645 GCA_004027555.1 Craseonycteris thonglongyai
AAAATTATAGGCGAGATAGAGAACCCTCCCAAAACAACGAAAAACAACAACAAATGCAAAGAAACTCATACCACCAAACCAATATACAAAAAAAATGTTAAACAGATTTCTTTAAGGAAAGAGTAATAATAATAATAATAATAAAATGGCAAAAGCTACGTGCCTATCAATAATTACATTAAATATTAATGGTTAAAATACTTTAATCAAAAGACATAGTGTATATTCTTGTATATGGAATAAGAAGGTGGTCCAGTTTCATTTTTTCACATGTATTTGTCCAGTTTTTCCAGCACCATTTATTGACGAACTCTCTTTACTCCAATGTATATTCTTGTTCTCTTGGTCATAGATTAAATGATCTTATAAGCTTGGATATATTTCTGGGCTCTCTATTCTTTTCTATTGATCTATGTATCTATTTTTATGCTCAAACCATGCTATTTTGATTAATATGGCATTACAGTATGATTTTACATTAGGTAAATAGATACCTCTAATGATTTTCTTTTTTCTTGGGATTTCTGTAGCAATTTGGGATCTTTTATGGTTTCATATAAATTTTAGAATTATTTGTTCTAGTTCTGTGTAAAATGTCACAGGTAATTTGACAGAGATTGCATTGAATGTATATATTACTTTGGGTAGAATGGGCATTTTAATTATATTAGTTCTTTCTATCCATGAGCATGGCATATGCTACCATTTATTTGTATATATTTTTTTCTCCGCTATGTATTATATGTTCCTGAGTACATTAATTTTACTTTCTTGGTTAAATTTACTCCTAGGTACTTAACTTTTTTTTAGAAATTGTAAATTTGATTGTTTTCTTTATTTCTCTTTCTGATAGTTTATTATGGGTATTTAAAAATGCAACCAAATACTGAACATTAATTTTGTATCCTGCTACTTTATTTAGTAAATTCATATACCAGTTCTAATCATTTTTGGTGGAATTTTTGTGTTTCTCTATATATAGTATTATGTCATCTGCAAATGACAGTTTTATTCTTCCTTTCCAATTTGAAAGCCTTTTATACCTTTTTTTATATCTGATTTTGTGACTAGGACCTTCAGAACTCTGTTAAAAAAAAAGTAAGAAAAGCCATCAACAAAATAAAAAGATATTTTACTAAGTGGGAGAAAATATTTGCCAATAATACATCTGATAAGGAATAAATATCCAAAATTTATTTTAAAATGCATTTTAAAAGATGCATACATCTCAACACCAAAAAGCAAAAACAAAAACAATCCATCCATTTAACTAATAGGCAGAGGATCTGGATAGGCATTCATCCAAAGAAGATGTACAGATGGCCAATAGACATAGGAAAAAATGTTGTAGGTCAAGTCATTAGAGAAATGCAAGTAAAAACCACAATGAGATACCACTTCACACCTATTGGTAGGGCCATCATCAGTAAAACAACAAACAATAAATGTTATTGCAGAAGAAATCCCTTGTGCACTGTTGATGGGATTACAAACTGGTACATCCACTAAGTGAAACAATATGAAGGTTTCTCAAAATATTAAAAATAGAACCACATTGTGATCCAGCAATTGACACTTGGGTATTTATCCAAAGAAATCCAAAACACTAATTCAAATATATATATGCCCCTATGTTTACTGCAGCACTGGTCACAATAACCAAGATATGAAAACAACCAAAAAGCTCATCAATAGATAACTGGATAAAGAGATTTTGATACATACATACAATAAAGCATCACTCTGCCATAAAAAAAAAAAATTTTAAATCTTACCATTTGCATCAACACTGATGGACCTTGAAAGTATTATGCTAAGTGAAAGATGCAAGACTGAGAAAGACAAATATCATATGATCTCACTTATATGTGGAATTTAAAGAACAAAATAAATTAACAAATAAAACAGAAATAAACTTATACATACAAAGAAAAAGAAATGATGGTTGCTGGATGGCAAGGAATTATGGGGCTGGGTGAGAAACATGAAGGAAATAGGAAGTACACATTGGGAGATACAAAACAGTCATGGGGATGTGGAGCTCAGTATAGGGAATAGAGTTAATAACATAAAAATTAGGTATAGTGTCAGATGATTAGGAGACTTGTTGGGGTTAAAATTGTAAGGTATATAAATGTCTAATCCTTATGTTGTTTTGTGCACCTATGTCTAATAATAAAAATAATAAATATATTTAAAAAAAACATACGGTAGCTAAATAAATAAGAAAAGAAGACCCATACAGATACTTTCTAGAAGAAACCTACTTCAGATAAAATGGCACACACTGACTAAAAGTACAGGGATGAAAAAAACTTTCTTGAAAATAAACGTAAAAAAAAGGTGGGTTAGTGATTATTATGTCAGAAAAAAAATAGACATTAAAAAAAGTCTATAATCAGCACAAAGAAGAACATATCATAATAATAAATGCATTAATTTAATAAGAGAATATAATATTTGTAAATAGTCAATCACCTAGCCTGGGATCACCTAAATATATAAAGCAAATATTAAGTGACATAAAGAGAGAGAGTGACAGTAATACATTTATAGTTAGAAATTTTGACACACTATTGACATTAATAGATAAACCTTCCAGGAAGAAAGTCAACAAGAAAACAGTGGCCTTTAATGACAGGTTAGATCAAATTGATTTAATTAATATTCTTAGAGCATTTCACCCAAAATCAGAAGAAAACATTTTTTTCACATGTACACATACAGTTTCCAAGTTAGATCACATGATAATTTATAATACAAATGTCAATAAACATAAGAAATTTCAAATCATATCAAGTATTTTCTCCAACCACAATGGTATAAAACTAGATATCAAAAACAAGAACAACAACAAAAAAAACTAAAACAAACACAAACTCATGAAAGCTAGATATAATGCTACTAAGCAATGAATGAGTTAACAATAAAATTAAAAAATTAAAAAATTGAAAGACACTTTGAGACAAAGAAAAACAAAATCCAAAGGTTCAATGTAAACGAGACTTAGCAAAAGTAATCCTAAGAGAAAAATGCATGGCAATGCAGGTCTAACTCAAAAAAAGAAAAAGAAAAAATTCAAATAAACAATCTAAACTTATATCTAAAGATACTAAAAAAACAATGACAAGCAATAACCAAAATGAGTGGAAGGAAAAGTATTTTAAAAATCCATGAAATCAAGAGCTGGTTCTTTGAAAAGATAAACAAAATTAATAAATATTTAACCAGACACAACAAGAAAGAAAGAAAAAAAAGAAACCAAATAATTATTTTCCAAAAAAAAAGAAGTGATAACTGACATCACAGAAATACAAAGGATTATAATAATATACTACAAAGAATTATATGCCAACAAATTTGACAAATAGAGTAAATAGATAGATTTCTAGAAACATGCCATCTTCCAGCACTGAATCAAAAAGAAACTGTAGTAACTGACTGATCATTGCTAATAAAATCAAAGAACTAATTAACAAGCTCCTAACAAATAAGTCCTGGACCAGATGGCTTCACATGTGAATTTTAGCAAATATTCAAAAAAGAATTAACATAAGTTGTTGTGTTTTTTTTAACTATTTCAAACTTTTCAAGAGGATAGAAGGCTTCCAACTTTATTCTATGAGGCAGGCCATCATTACCCTGATTTCAAAGCCCAACAAATACTTTACAAAAAATAATTATTATTAGCTTATATCCATAATAAACTTTAATGCCAAAACCCTTAACAAAATATTAGCAAACTGAATTCAGCAATGTATAAAATAGATTATACACCATGATCAAGAAGGATTTACTCCTGCTATGCATTGTCAGTTTAATATTCACAAATCATTTCACATGATAAATCACATAAATGAAGTAAAATATAGAAATCATGATTATATCAATAGGTATAGAAAAAGTATTTGACAAAAGGCAGCATCTATTTCTAATAAAAACTCTCATCAAAAGGAAATAGAAAAAACATACCTCAATATAATAAAGACCATTCATGCCAAATTCATAGCTAACATTATACTCAGCAGTGAAAAAGTTAGAGCATTCCTTGAGAACAGAAACAGGATAAAAATTTTCAATTTTACCATTTTTACTCAATATAAAATTGGAAGCCCTAGGCACTGAAATCAGACAATACATACATACATACATACATACATATTAAATGTAGCCAACTTGGGAAGAAAGAAGTAAAACTGTATTTGTAGATGATATCATGTTATATATTAATATAAGAACCTCTAAAGCTACTAGAACTGATGAACAAATTCAGTACAGGAACAGGATACAAAATTAAAATTCAGAAATTGGTTGCATTTTTATATGCCAATAATGAACTATCACAAAGAGAAATTTAGAAAGCAATCCCATTTATTATATCAATAAAATACAAGTGTGAGGAATAAATTTAGCCAAAGAAGTCAAACCCCACTATTAAAAATATATATATATATATTAAAAGGAGAAATGGAAGATACAAATAAATGAAAGCATATACTGTGCTGATGTAAAGGAAGAATCATATTCTTAAAATGTCTACACTATCCAAGCAACATATACATTCAAATCAATTTTATCAACCTAGCAATTTCATTCTTCACAGAATAAAAATAATAATCCCTGCAGGGGTCTCCAAACTACGGCCCGCAGGCTGCATCCGGCCCACGAGGCCCTCTCATCCGGCCCACGAGGCCCTCTCATCCGGCCCGTGGAGACCTGTTTATCTGAATAAAATGATATTAAATAAATAATTAAAAACAACATCTATGTTTTGATTCTTTTTTATTTGGACCTCGAGTATGTAGTCGGTCCCTAAACTGCTGTTTGATAGTTAACGCAGCCTGCGGGCTGAAAAGTTTGAAGACCCCTGATCCTGGGGATCCCTGGATGGCTCAGCAGGGTGAGCACTCCTCTTGCAGCCCCACGATTTGAGGATCAAATCCTGGCCCTGGCCCTGGCCCTGGCCCATGTGGACCCATATGCTAAACTGGGGTGTGCCCCCAGTTTGGTTCTCACCAATAACAGCTTCTTATGTGGGAGGCACCCTGTTCCCACCTGGGATGTGCTTCTCATGTGGGAGGCCCCCAGCTCCCAGGGGCATGCCTCCCATATGGGAGACCTCAGCCCTGTTTCTGCCCTGTGCAGCCCTGCCTTCACCTGTGAAATGAAACTATGTAGAAAAAAACTAATGACGTGCAACTATGGAGACTGCTCTGGGCCCTCCCACTTTTCTCTCTCTGTATCTCTTTCTCTGTCAAAAACAATAAAAACAAATCTTTAAAAGAATAATAATCTTAAAATTTATATGGAACCATATAAAACTCCAAAAAGCCATAGCAATCTTGAGAAAGGAATAAAGTTGAAAGTATTGCAATTCTTGGTATCAAACAATACTACAAAGCTATAGTAATCAAAACAGCATTTTACTGGCATAAAAATTGCCACATGGATCAATGAAACAGAATAGAGAGCCCATAAATAAACCCATACCTATAACGTTAATCTATGACAAAGAAGGCAAAAATATACAATGAGTTAAAGATGGTCTTTAAATAAATCGTGTTACAAAAAGTGAACAAATACATGAAAAAATAAAACTGAACAGCCTTCTTACTACTCCATATATAAGAATAAACTCAAAATAGGTTAAAGATTTAAATGCAAGACTAAAAACATAAAACTCCTAGAAAAAATCTTAGTAAACTCTGTACATTGTTGTTAGTAATATTTTTTTCTAATACAATAGACTCTCAGTTAACTGGTACCCACAAAGATTGGTAAATTTAGATGCCAAATAAATTTAGTTTCTGGTTCCTTGAAAGTTACTATTAAAAATAGGCCTAATACTAAATCCTATACTATACCATACCATTTCATTAATTCTGTATTACCTTAATATTAATGTTGAAATACAGTAATTAAAAACAAATCAAGACAAATGAAGACAAACTTAACGTAACACAGTTTTATTATAAAAATAGCTTTGTGAATGCAGTGTGCAATGTTAGTTAAATGACAGCCAATAAACTATTCCAGTTAATGAACTTCACTAACATAATTTTTTTTTAACTTCAAGTAACTTAAATACACACAGACACGCACACACTTAAAACTGTCATTGTAGGGGTAGAGTTTACTTAGTAAACATTGCATCAGGATCATTAGGATCTGATGATGTAGCTAGGACAGTATTAAAAGTGGATGTGAATGGTTTTGAATTCACATCAGTAGGTGATGCTGGTAAACTTGCATGCAGCCTTCTTGAAAAATCAATGAATATCAGCTTACTTTGAGGTCCTATGCCTCTCACACAAAGTCAGGTTTTGCATGATGTGCAGCTACATAACATACTGAGAAGTAAATAAGGGTTGCTATTCTACAAAAGCTATCACAGTTTCAAATGCTGCAGGAGCTCTCTGCTAGGATATTTTTTCCACCTTACACACACTGTCATCACTGCCTTCCTCCTCTGCAACTTCCATTTTTTTCACGATTCAGAACAGTTTCTATGTTGTCATCTGTATTAGGTATGAGTTACTGGAACAATTCATCCACAGCAAGCTAGTCATCTATTCATATAGAAGCAAATACATTTTGTCATTAGTAGAGTCAACTAATACATATTTCATCATAAACTCTGCTACTGGCAGCTTCACTATTGCCTGGAAACCCCTCAAAGTCAAAGGAGGATGAGAATTTCATATATATCACAGCTGGCCACAACTTTCTTAAACATCTCCCTAATCTTTCACTTCTCACAGAATCCAAAGCACAACTGATAGTGTAGATAGCATCTTTGAGTTTATATTTTTCCTGAAAGTCCAGAATTGCCCCATCCAAATTAGTCACTTTTTGCAAGGTATCATACCTCTAAAATATTTTTTTACATTTTGTATCATGCCCTGGTTCATTAGTTGTATCAGACTTGGAATGTTAGCTGAAGAGTAACATATAAACTGTTGCCATTAACAAGATTTTCTACAGGAGTATGTGCCCAGCAATGACTCAGGATAAATAGAACTTTACCATTTTCTGGTTTTGGGGGCTTCTTTTTATATATATAAATTTTCTTTAACACTGGGAACAAACAATGAAACTACTCAGTAAAAGTTTCTGTTTCCAATGAATTGTTATTCTGTACATGATAATCTACAGGAAGGTAAGTTATACCTTTAAAGCAACTTCCATTAGCAAATTTGCTGACCACACACAGCTTTACTTTATGATTTTCCAATGCATTGAACAAACACACACAATATTTATTTAGCTTGAACCCATGAGCTATCTTCTCAATACCACCAGCCACAGTACAATTAGATAGGCAATTTCACATGGATCCAGTCTCATCTGAATTATAAATATGCTCTGGGGTCAAGCCATTTCCTGCAACCAATTCACTGAAAATGTCTCAAAATAAAGCATAGCATCAAAAATCAGCTAATCTCTGCTCACCTGACAAACACAGCTTACAGATGCTGAGACAAACCTTGAATCAAGTAAGCCAGCTACCTGAAAATGAACACTGACATTCAATGTCCATTTTTCCATGAAATTATTTTGCTTTTTTCCACAACCACTTTCAGACTTTTTCAGTGAAAACCATTCACACGGAATCTACTTTTGGTGTATGAAGAGCATAACGGTACTCTACACTCTTGCCACTCTCTGACTTAACATAAAAGTTTTTATCTTCTGAATCTGAGCCTTAATATCATAGATTATTGATGAAGAAACATTAACTTCCTTCATGGGCACTGCATGACTCAGCTATCTCAAGATTCTTGCATATTTCCATCTTTTGTTTGAGGATAAGCACTATGCAATCATTTCCTGTTGCTTGGGACCTGTTTCAGCACACTTGGGACTGGGTGAGAACACAAAATTTGAATAATAATAGATTCCAACTGACAAACATATTTACACATGATGAACTGGCAGCAGTGGGACACACACATGATGTGGGAAGTGTGGGCTTGCTGACAGCATGGTGTGACATGCCAAGTTTAAGCTTACATTTCCAGTAGAAATGGATTTTATTTAAAGTATAATTTTTCTAATTTTTTCTAGTTCTTTGACAGTGCCAGTTGCTTGACTTTTGGTTAACAAGGAGTCTATTTTATATCTCCTCTGGCAATAAAAATAAAAGAAAAAATAAACTTAAAGGACTACATCAAACTAAAACTTTATACAAAGCAAAGGAAACTATCAACATATTAATAAAACAACCTACTGAGAGAAAATATTTGCCAGTGATATAGCGATAGACTTAATATGCGAAATTTGTAAAGAACTCAAGCAACTGAAAACCTTATAATCCCATTTAAAAATGGGCAGAGGGGAAAGTTGGGATGCCTCAGCAGGTAAAGCGCTCGCTTTGAAGTCCCAAGGACCAAGGATCAAATCCTGGCCCCGGCCCATGGGGACCCACATGCTAAACTGGGGTGTGCCCCCATTTCAGTTCTTGCCGGGACCTATGCGGGAGGCTCCTGGCCCAGTTCCTTCCCTGCACAGCCCTGTGCCCACCTGTGGAGTGAAACTATATGGAAAACTCATGTCAACTATAGAGACTGTTCTGGGCTCTCCCCCTTCTCTCTGTTTCTCTCTGTCTCTGTTTCTCTCTGTCAAAAATCAATAAAATAAATCTTTGAAAAAAAAATTGGAAGAGGATCTAAATAGACATTTCTTCTAAAAAGATACACAGATTACCAATAGGTGTATAAAAACATGCTCAATGTCACTAATATCAGAGCAGTGCAAATTAATGCTACCATGAGATATCACCTCACACCTGTCAGAATGGCAATTATCAATAAATCAACAAACAACAAATGTTGGTGAGGATGTGAAGAAAAGTTTACCCTCATGCACTGTTGGTGGGATTGCAAATTGGTGCAGCCACTACAGAAAACACTACAAATGTTCCTCAAAAAGAAAAAAGAAAAAAAAAAACAAGAACTACTTTATGACCGAGCAGTTTCATGCCTGGGTGAATCCTAAACATTAATTAAAAGAGTTATATGAACCCCTATTTTACTACAGCACCAATCACAATAGCCAAGATATGTAAACAACCTAAGTGCCATAAATAGATGATTGGATAAAAAAGTAGTCAATATATACAATATTACTTGGTCATAACAAAAAAAAATGAAATCTTACCAATTGTGACTATATGAATGGGCCTGAAAGGTATTAATTATACTAAGTGAAGAACAGAGCATGATGAATACTATACAATTGCATTTATTTGTGGAATCTAAAGAATAAAATAATCAAACAAACAAAACAAAATCAGATTCATAGATACATTAAACAAATTGACGGTTGCTGAATGAGGGGGCGAGTTGGGTGCTGGGTGAAAAAGTTGAAGAGATTAAGGAGTATAAATTGGTAGTTACACATTTTTAAGAATGATAACAGTTTAATGCTGTTCAACTCAGTGTCTGTGGGAAGCCAAGTGGTGTGTGGTAAAGGGATCTGGAGGCAAGGGTGGGCTAAGTCTGCCCGTTTCCCGTCTGTGAGCTACATGCTGCTGTTCTTGTTCCCATAAAAGGGAATAAAGGGACAAAGGCGTCCTATAGTAACCTCTGAGGAATACGTGCATAAGACAGGGTGTTCTTGTAAAAGTTACAAGGCCATAGATTAGACCTAAATAGGGAGCTGGTTGGAATTTGCTGAGAACATGTTATTTTCTCCAGGTGGCTGTGGGGAGTTTAATGATGTAGATGTCCTTGAGCTTGCTTGCCTCTAGTATATAGAGATTGTAATTTCAATAAACGAGGCTGTTGCTAAGAAAGGCAGCAGACCTCCTGAACCCCAGCTTTGTCTTCTTTGTTTTTCTCAAGCTTCGCCGCCATACCTTCGGGTTTCTGTCACTCGTGTTGGCTGGCTCCGAGAAGTGTCTCTCAATTTTAACCAACAATTGATATTTCCAATGATATAATACATTTTCAAGTCTAAAAATTTAGGATTTTATGGGACACACTCTAGAAAATTTTTGTTTAGACTTCAACCCTCTTTTGTAAGAACCTCCACAGAGAAGCCAACTAGCCTCTGTTCTTTCTATTGTCTTTTAATTGGTGATGGCAGACACAGTTAAATCTCCTTTGATATATTAACTGGTAAATAGTTTGGGCTTTCTTGGAAGGAGTTGGGTTCATTTGTTGTTTATCTGAAGACTTAAAGGGTCTATGCTTCTGCCAATCTTTATAAAACACTTGCTTCTTTTATGAAACAAAATAAGTATCAAATGTTAAATAGATATTATTGTAAATAATAAAAAATACATAAAACTAAAAATGTGGAAGAACATATGGTCATTGTTGGTACTCAATAAATACTTTTAAATTTTTCTAAGATATTTAATTAAATGAGGATTTTTTATCTGCATTTGTCTTACTGCTTTGTTATCTTTTTCTTTTTCATGAGAATTTAGACCTAAGGAATATGATTTATATTCCTCTTTTTTAATGAGAACAGCCAGTTCTACTTTTGAGGGATAAGTAGAGAGAAAAAACGGAAGTAATATTTTTTAAGGAGGCATCATGTCATGGATTTATAGCGCAATATTATTTTTAGTTTGATTCCTAATGTAGTTTTACTTTGTAGTTATAGATATTTCCATATTAGTAGACAAGTGTTAGAAGATATTACTTCTGTCTAGAACTATTAGCTTCTTCCAGTTACTGCCATATATAACTACTAGTTTGTAAAATAAAATTAATTACCAATTGTTTCCTAAATTGCTTTTTTTTTAATTTAATAAAAATTTTCCAAATTCCCAACATTAGAGAAATGAATGGGAGTAAGCCATCAAAATTACTGATATCAATGAGGATATATATCATGTTTCCAAAAATATATAAGTAGTTACATTCAAAGAGTTCACATATGTGCTAAATCAAATAATTTATTTTCTAAAACTGTCTTTTTTTTTTTAAAGATACTTTTATTTATTTATTTATTTAATCATTTATTGGTTTTGACAGAGAGAGAGAGAGAGATACAGAGACAGAGAGAGAACTGAACTGGGAGAGCTCCCAGTTCAGCATGTGGGTCCACACGGGCCGAGGCTGGGATTCGATCCTCAGTCCCCAGGGCTGCAAAGTGAGTGCTTAACCCATTGAGCCATCCCGGCTTCCCCCTAATTTATTTTCATAAAAAGAAATTTAAAAATCTTATATGAAAAATTTTATTTTATTTCTGTTAAAGAAAACACATCCATATCTATGATGAGGTAAGAACACTCCAAATATTAAACCCCACAGTAAAAACATTGTATAAACTGGTAAACCTAGAAAATCTATCACTACAATTTTTCCCACAGAATTTCCATTAAAACTTCAAGAGCAGGTGATCAAAACAAACAAACAAACAAGCAAAAGAAAAACAATACAAAGAGTCAGAATAAAAAGAGAACATTTATAGCATATAGTATATGTTTTATGTAGATGTAGTGGCAGCATCTAAATGAGCTATGGTGACACCTTAAGAATGAGAAAAACCAAGATGAGCAGGTTAAGTTATTTAATAAGTAACAACTTATGTTTTCTTGTCTGAGTAAGTATTTATAAAAGTGGTAAATAAAACAACTGGTTAAATAGAAATAGAGCAATAGAATTGACATATTTCCAAGAGTAACAATATTTGTTCAAATTTATATAAAATAATTTTTACTTGTTAATAACAAAAATATGTTCATCTTTAATATTTAGATTTGGGGCACACTATATTACACACAATTAGAAAATAAATAAATATAATTCCAATGTTTTTTTTTATTTCAAAGCTACCTTGTCCTTATTAGACTTCTGATTTTCTAACTCTTGAGTCATATAACTTATTACCTTTAAGTTCCAATTACTTCTGTGCCTAAGTAGAAAGAACAGCACCCATTCTTGTCTGTAATTGTTTATCTCCACCCAAGACTTGTCCTCTGGAAGATCATACACCATATGCTATGCAGAGAACATCAATGTTTAAATGTAATAATATGAGAGGAAAAAGAATGCATCTCTCGATTATGAAAAACCCTTAAATTTATTTTGGACCTATAGATTCTATGTTGTATTAATATTTGGTGTATTCAGATATATGCTTGCACTATGACTGCCATATGTCAAACACGGTGCTATTCACTAAAAATAGTTTTGTGAGAAATAAATATGCCTTTTCATTCCCTCAAGAAACTTACAGCACAGTGAGAGAGATGGGCTTTGGACAAAAGGTAAGTGTGCAAATATTTAATTAAAGCCACAAAGACTTTTTGTCAGGGCAATCTAATTCAACCTGAAAGACAAGAAAGACTTGTTTGAAGAAGTAATATTTGAGCTCTGTCCTGAATAGTAAATGAAAGATAGCTAGTGAAAAACAGGAGGAAATTTTTCTTGCCTGCCTGCTTTGTGAGGTTTGGCTTTTTTAATGGAGACTAACCCTACTTCCAACTGAAGATCAGGTACACACTTCAAATATTTTTGAAAGAGACAATAAAAGGGACCTTAAATATAACTCAAGAGTAAATAATTGATTGACATTTTATCTTTTAGGGAGAGAAGAAATAAATATTGCTGATGAAGGTTGGAGTTAAAAACAGAAATTTAAGATATCAGTTGAAAGAAGTAAAAAGAAAGAATATAGTGAGAAGTAAAGATGCAGAAATTCGACTGAATTCACTTCAATAAATGTAAGATAGACATCGGGTTGACAATACTAACATATCATATACGGGTGTCTGGTTCTCAGTATCTGAGAATCTATTAGGGTGGTAGTTCAATAAACAGACCTTGTTCATTCAATAGAGTAAGTGAAAATTATGAGGAACAAGCAAGATGAAAAAAGAATCACAAAGAGGTACTCACAATTCTGCCCAGGGTTTTAAAGAAGGTTCCAAAACAAAGATCTTCCCACTGGGCCATACCATAAATTCCAGGTGTGGTTAGGATAAAATGTACCTATTTGGGGTTTTTTTAGTCTTAATCCAATTCTAAAATATTCTCTTTTCCTTGCTTTATAAACCTGCTTTCTAGCAAACTCAATGAAAACATTGCCCCCCGAGACAATAAAAAGCTGACTTTGTTGAGGTGCCTTTGAGTACTTCCTGTGGCTCACCCTGGGCAAGGAGGTGCCCTTGCTACTAGTAAGCTTAAGAATTAGGAATGTCTCATGTTACAAACAGTTCCACAAATGGAAGTATCTAGCATTTTAGTACAGATTATTTCAAATGGATTCTATACTCTTCAGTGTAAAAAGACAGTGACAGTAAAAAATTGACTTATTTCTTAATTCTAGCAGGGTTATACGTGTCACCATCAACAGCATAACCTCAAAAACAGCAAGAAGCTATTCTGTCCCTCTATTGCTGGTTGACTTCTATTAAGCTCCATATATTAAATTAAATATATTGTCAGTATGTTTGTGGTGAGGAGTGGCTCTTCCTCAATATTTACAACATGCTACAATTTGAAATTTCATAAACTTTACACATTTGTCCACTAATCCATATGCATTAATTTAGCAAATGTTGACTAGAAGACTAATATGTACTTAAATGGTTTTGAGTAATGTGATTTTGTGATTTATAGCAAGAAAAATATATATAGTATTTGTCCACATTTCTGACACAGAGCTCCTAAGTTCTTAGAACATCCTAAGTGTTGAGAGCAATAAGGTACCTTTGGATATGTTAAAGAAATAATTTCTGGAAAGCCCCTCAGTAACTTAACGATGCAGACTGGTTACAAGAAACCATCAGTGTAACCGAAGGTTTTCAACATCGAGCATTGCCTCCATCTACAGGGAGAGGACAGAGGCTGGAGATTGAGCTCAACCACCAATGGACAATGATTTATGCCATTCATGCCTATGTAATGAAAGCTCCATAAGAGGCGGGGGGGAAGGTCAAGGTTCAGAGAGCTTCGGGGTTGAGGAACCAGAATGCATTGATCTGCCACAAGACTGGTATCTAAATTCTAAAAATCCATGAGGACAGAAGCTTCTTTGTTCTGGACAATGTATTATATATCTACTCATCTGATGGTTAATATGTATCTTTTAATATTCTTCATAAAAATTTAGTAATATGGTTAGTGGACTCTTGAGTCATGGGAATTCCAGATTTATAGCCAGTTTGTTGGAAGTACAAGTAAAAACCTGGACTTGCAACTAGCATTTAAAGTTAAATGAGAAGGTTGTGGGAATTTCCACTTGTAGCCAGTACATCAGAAGCACAGCTTAACAATCTGTGCTTGTGATGGGTATCTGAGATGGGGAGTGGTCTTGTGAACTGAGTCTTTAAACTGTAGAATATGGTTCTATCTCAGTAGGCTGATTAAATGTAATGCATGAAATGAGACAGAAAGCAATGGTACTGCCCCATTTCAAATGCTACGTACGGTCAGCCTAGCCTCACTAAGCGGAATTCAAATTGTCAGTAGACTGACCATATGTACTATTTGAAATGGGACAAATGTTACTTTCCATCCCATTTTAAATGGTATGTCTGGTCAGCCTATATCACAATGTAGATAGTGTTAGAAGTGAGTTGAATTGTAAGAATCCCAGCTGGTTTGCGAGCATTACTTGATAGTATGGGGAACCCCTCCCCACCAAATAGAAGGTGGTAAAGAATCAGTAAAGCATAATCAATATATGTATACTGCTTGATATATGTGACAAACACAATACTATGTGATAGAGATGGACAAATAATAATCACAATAGAGAGGTATAATTATATAATAATAGAAATACAGTGCTGTAGTATTTAGGAAGGTTTAGCAGGAAAATCTAATCCGCAACACAAGACAGCTTTGAATAAGGCCCAACACAAATAAAACATTGAGATATATGTATTGTTGTGCAACCATCTTTGGTCCTTAACTATTGTTAATATTAGTGTATTTTATGTGTGGCCCAAAACAATTATTTCAATGGGGCCCAGGAAAGCCAAAAGGTTAGACTTCGTTGGCTTACAGCATAAGAAATTCATAACTGAAGCGTTATTTAGACTGGCATTTGAAACAAATAAAAGACCACAAGTCACACAGACAAAGGTTGGGGTGACCATCAGGGAAAATAATGCTCTAAATGAACATACGTGCCAAGATGAACAGTGAAAGAGAATAAAATGTTAAAAACTACAAAAGTCTAATGAAAAGTTTGTAAAATTTAAGAGCTAGATGTTAAGGAGAGTAATGGGAGAGAGTTAAAAAATATATATTCTTCAAGCCTTGTATGCCACATTAACACAAGCTAAAATCCAGACTGGAATAATGTGGAGTCATTCAACTCTTTAAAGTTGTGAAATGCTACACTCATATTTAAATTTTGCACCCATAACTCTTGACTATAGTGCAGAGAATTATTTGGTCAAAAGAACAATTTGGTCAGGAGTCCAAATGACATTTGCTAATAACCTGAACTGTGGGAAAGTTGTTACAGTAGAGAGTAAAAGCTGATTTATATTTCTCATATGTTTTAGGTTTTACTTATCCCTACATGTATTTACATATTTGGGAATAATACCTATTATGTTTCATAAAAAGTAGAAATTCTTGATAGCCTTACAACAGCAAACTCTTTCATGCTCCTTTTCTCAATTGGGATACTACTAATAATAACATAAATATAAATCATTTTGCTTTTAATACATCAGAGAGGAGTTCATATTTAAATATTTTCTTCAGATATATTAAGATATATATATATATATATATATATATATATATATATACACCAAGATTAAAGATTAACGGTAAGGTCTTTCCTGCGGTGGGAGAAGGTCAGCATAAATAATATGCATTAGTAAATTCAAAAGAAATACTGCAGTTTAAGGAATATGAATGAAATTAGTGGCACACAGAATAGAAAAGTAAAGTGAGGGCAGTTTGTAGATAATATTAATATCAGTCAGAAAAATTATAATTACTCTTATAGACAATTAGTAATAAGTAACTTTATTGAGATAAGTACATAGAGTATTTACTGCAGAAGAAATGGTTCTCAGCTATAAATGGAGAAAGATAAAGTCAGATTAATTAGATACTAAAAGTGCAATACTTGTATCTGAAAATATTTTGTTAGCCTGTCTGGAAATTTCTGAAAAAAAGGTGAAAAAGAATTCATAAACGATGTCAATGCTTGTGAAAAAATATTTTAAAACCCAGCAATGTTTTTATTAACATGAAAGAAGACAAATCAGAAATGAGGGAAAAATTTAAATCTAGTATTAAAGTTTTTCTAGAAAGTTAAGCTACTGTTCTGGAAAATGATAGATAAGACTGTGTGTGGTTTAAATGAAGGGTGTGTGAGCATTTTAAAAGGCTGTTGAGATTTAGTGATTTAGACTTAGCAAGAATTTTGCTGAGTCTTCCTTGTTATTTTATGAGAGAGAGTAAGGGAAATAACAATCATGGTCTTTGGGACAACTAAATATATGAATCTTGTCCTTCACCAGGCAAAGCTCAGTTCTTCATATGGAAAATACTTAAAGAAAACTTATTCTGAAAGTTGTGGATAACATGAGGAAAGTAAGGTGCCAAAAAAGATCATTGAAAAAATGCAATCAGGTAAGCCAAGTTCTAGCAATACCTACAAATGATAATAAAATCCAAATAACTCCATTGCTTTCATTTTATTTTAAATTTTTAAAAAGCCAATAGCATGTTGTTTTCATTATTGTCACTTTGCATACTTTGTTTCATAATTTGAAATAAAGATGTATGATTCTTCTAGCTTGTTTTTTTGTTGCTGTTGGTTGGTTGGTTGGTATTTGTTTGTTTGTTTGTCTGTCTCAGAGTTGTTTTTGCCATTCAGGGTCTTTGTGGCTCCCATACAAATCTGATAATTTTTGTTCTGTTGCTTTTAAAAATGCCATTGGACTTTTGTGGGGATTGTATCAAACTCTGTATCACTTTGTATAACATGACCATTTTAAATACGTTGATTTTTCCAGTTTGTGAACAAAATATCTTTCTTTTGTGTGTGTGTGTGTGTCTTTTTCAATTTTTTAAAAATAATGTCTTGTAGTTTTTAGGCAAGCAGACCAATAGAACATAATTGAGGGTCCAGAAATAAGCCCACATATGTAAGGCAGTTTTTGACAAAGGAGCTAAAAACATAAAGTGGAGAAAAAGAAGCTTCTTCAATGAATGATGCTGAGAAAATTGGAAGATCACAGGCAAAAAAATAAAATGAAATGAAACTGGACTGCTATATGTTACCATACACAAAAATTATCTTAAAACATATCAAAACTTAAATAAAAAACCTGAGACAATAAAATACACAGAAGAAAAAATAGGAAAAAACTTATGGACCTTAGTCTTAGAGAGAATTTTATGAACTTGAATTCAAAGGCAAGGGAAGTAAAAGAAATAACAAATAAATGAGACTATATCAAAGTAAAAAGATTCTGCACAAGAGTTTATCACCTAAACAAAGAGGCCACGAATTAAAGGTAGGATATATCTGCAAGCAATACCTCCAATAAGGGCTTAATATCCAAAATATATAAAGAGCATTTAAAACTCAACAACAATAAAAAAAAATTCAATTAGGAAATGGCCATAGGACCTGAACAGAAACTTCTCCCCAAAAGATTTACAAATAGCCATCAGATATATGAAAAGATGCTCAAATTCACTAGCTACTAGAGAAATGCAAATCAAAACAACAATGAGATACCACCTTATACATGTTACAATAGCCATTATCAACAAGACAGTAACAAATGTTGGAGAGGTTGGAGAGGAAAAGTAACCTTCATACAGTGCTGATGAGAATTTAAATTGGTACAGAAACTATGAAAAACTATATGGAGGTTCCTAAAAAATTAAGAATAGAATTACCATGTTCCAACACTCCCTTTCTGGATATCTACCCCCCAAATTTGAAAACATTTATTCATAGAGATATATATTCTTCTATGTTCATTGCATCATTACCCACAGTAGCCAAGACATGAAAACAATCAAAGTGTCCTTTGACAATTGAATAGACAAGATGTGGGATATATATATATAACTTAGTCATCAGAAAAGATAAAGCACTGTCTTCTGCAACAACATGTATGGGTCTTGAAAATATCATGCTAAGTAAAATAAATCAGAAAAAGTCAAGAACTCTGATTTAATTCATATATGTAATGTAAAACTAAAAGCAACAAGTGAACAAATGAAAACTTACAGATACATACAATAGTATTATGTTTACTAGTAGAAAAGGGGGAGGGGAAAAGAAAGGTAGAAGAGGTTAAAGGGAGTCAAATATATGGTGACAAAAAAAAAGATTTGACTTTGGGTCATAAACATAAAGATGACATATTATAAAATTGTGCACTTGAAACCCATACAATTTTTAAGAACAAATGTCACCCCAGTAAATTTCATAAAAATTTAAAAAGGAAATAATAAAGTTATAATCAATACCTCAAATGTATGAAAATTTAATTGAACTCCATTTTTGTTTGTTTGTTAGTTTTTGACTCTCCGAAACTGTGCTGATGATATAGCATATTTTAAGTTTGATTGTAATTAGGGGGTTGTTTCAATGACTAAATTTTGTAACTTTAACTGCAATTATGATCAATTTGATTTAAGTTGAATGAGACATGAAATGCAACTTTTGTTTATTTTTTGCTTTTAGCTT
>PVKE010032172.1:0-18632 GCA_004027555.1 Craseonycteris thonglongyai
TGCATAGTTATTTCTATTTTACTTTTTGACAGATAGAGAGAGAGACAGAGACAGAGACAGTTAGAGAACCAAACTGTGGGAACTCCCCAGTTCAGCACGTGGGTCCTGCCTGGGCCGGAGCCGGGATTCGATCCTCGGTCCTCATGGCCTCAAAGCGAGCGCTCAACCCGCTGAGCCGTCCCGGCTTTCCCCTCTTTCTTTGTTCCAACAGTTATATTTAATAACCCCAGACCTCCTGGGGCAGAGACTGACACCAGAAAGTGTTATTTATTTTTCCTTCACAGTTCAAAGTGTCACGTTCTTCTAGGTCAGCGCTGGATCTTTCTTTTCCAGCTGATTTGAATGCAGTTAATTTCCATTTTAGTAACCTCCAAGATACCCAGCTGTCAAGGAGAGAAAGAGAATGAAGGACTTCAGAAAAAAATTCCTTAGGTTCCATGTTTTCAATTTATATTTTTGCTTGAGTGTTGATGCAATGAAATTAAGTGACTAGATCGAAGTCCCATTCATTTTAGCCTTTTAATCTATGGTGTTGTATTATAGTTAGTCATGTTGAGGAGTTCTGGGCCTGGAGGAGCCTTCAGGCACAATCTAGTCTGTGGTAGGCTGGTAAACTGGTTCTCTGAAAACAAAGCTCTGGATTTGTAGCATTTGCTGATTTCTGTGGTGTATTGTAAATACTCTCACTGAGGTCAGTTTCAAGGTGTCATTGTGAGGCCACTGAATGTGGAGTTGGGAAGAGATACGCATGGCTGGCTCTTGTGCTCTGGGAAGAGCGGGTTTTAGCCTAGCCTTGAACATTCCGAATGAATAGATACGCTGAGGAATGCGGAGTTGATGTGGTGTGTTACTGGAGGATATCCAGAGGACTGCTCGGATTTAAGGAGTGGGCAGCTTCTAGGGAGAGGACTGCAGGAAAACAAATGATCTGCTGAGTACAATTGAAATGACAGCTGCAAAACGAAGCAAGCATGAGTTTCTGGGCCTAAATCTATTAGATATCACTTTAAGCTAGTAGACAGATGAGTAGAACCAAACTGTTCAGAAACAGATATCAGTACACGTACTGCATGTTTATGTATTTGCCATATGACTGAAGGTGGTGTTCCAATGAGTGGAAAGGAGGCATATATACTAATTACACATTATATATATTTATAATACATGTTATATTTATTTTATATATGCATCTACATTTATTTATATTTGCTTTGTTTGTTTATAATTATGCAATGTTCATTATAATAATTACTGTGGCCCACGAGCCTGTTTGTTCTGAGTACAGAAAACTTAATTTTGCTAATGCTAGGTAACCCAATCACTTCTCATATAAACACAGTCTCTTAGGGCTTTTCTTTCCTCTCCATTTCCTCCTCACTGGGCTCATTCTTCTAGTGGTTCATGCATGGTCTTAGAGTGGGTGTGGGTCTCAGATTCGAATTCCTCGTTTGTCCCACCAACCTGTAGCTTGCACTGTGGTTGCTGGTGGCTGGCTTCTCTGGCCACAGCATCCACTCCAGACATCCCTGGTTGAGGAAGCCATGCTCTGCCCTCTCAGGCCAAGGCTCTCCTTCCGGACTAGGATTGGCATCACTGCAGTGCCCCCACCCCCACCCCATCCCCCCAACTGCCTCAGCCTTTCTACAAATTGTCCTTGCCCTGGGCGCTGGCCTTGGATTCTCCATTACTCTCAGCATGGCTCTCAGGGGCTAACAGAAAGCACCCAAATCTCTTTATCACTGTACTAGGCGCAGGTGGAGGGCGCTATTCTTAAATGGACGAAGCTGCCATTTCTACCCTCTTGTGGCTGTCCCCAGTGGTCCTGGGCATGAAAGGCTGAAGCCTTGAAGAGTTCTCCCTTCACAAACTTATCCAGGCTTCCCTCCTGACACTCTTGTGTTTGGCTCCAAGCTCCTCCCAGCCCAGAGGGGATTCTGATTTTCACTCTTGCCCTTAAGAGATCTCATGCTTGCTTCTCTGCTCTGGTTCAGAGTTTAAAATCTGTGAGTCCAGGCTTTTGTCTCTCGGAATGTGCAGCCCTTGAAAAATCAAAAGGACTTTGTCTTCAGGATTGCTGTTTCTACTTTGCATTTGCAAAACCTATTTTGGTACTCAAAGCCAAGACTTTGGCTTGTTTATTTGTCTGTTTTGTGTCTTCCTTGTTGCAATAAGCCTGTGTAAATTTTAGATGCTTATAAATGAATGAAACTAAAGCTCATGTAGGTGAATATAAATGTCTAGTCTTGGAATAAAAAGAATAGCTTTAATCTAAATTTAAAAGTAATAAAAGAAATTACAAGAAAAATGCCAGAAATTTTGATTACATAAAAATTAAAAACTTTTTAATGTTAAACACACAATATTAAAGGAAAAAATAATAGTCTGTGAATCTCTTTACCCAAATATGAAAGTAAACTTTTAATAACCTTTACATGTACAAAATTAATACAAATCAATGGAAATTTTGAGGCACCATAAAAAAAAAAATGAGCAAAGCCAATATGTAGAGAATATAGAATTAAGAAGAGATATAAGTAATTAAATGAGGTATCAAATATATTCAAATTAAGAGCTGACATGTTAAAAATGAGCATAGTCAATTCTGGTTAGGGTATTCTGAGAAGTGCATTCTCATATTGACAAAAGGTGTGAAAATTTATATAATTATTTTTCTGGTAGCAAATTAAAATCAGAAACTTTTGGTAGCAAATTGAAATTCAAACCTTCAATTTTATAACTCCACTTCTAGGAATTAGTTAAAAAAAATGAATAAATTCAAAGGGAAAATCAAAATAGTTGGTTGTTAGTATCTTTATTTTCTTTAATCTTTCAAAATGATCACATATACTTACCTGGCAGGGGAGATACCATGATCGCAAAATGATCACATATTGTTTTTGGTTTTTTTTTAAGATTTATTTTATTGTTTGAGAGAGGGAGAGAGAGAAGGTTGGGGGGAAGAGGGCAGAGCTGTCTCCACAGCTGTACATCATTAGTGTGACATAGTTTCAGTCCACACAGGTGGATGTGGGGCCGCAGGGGGCGGGAACCAAACCAGGGACCTCCTGCATGGGAGGTGAGAACCTTCACCACCATCTCAGTGGCTACAAACCATGCCACAGTTCAACACATGGAGTTACATGGAGGGGGCCGGGACTTAATCCCTGGACCCAGTGGTTGGTTGCAAGGCAAGTGCTCAACCTGCTGAGCAATCCCAGTATCCCCCACATAATGCTTTTTATAATTAGAAAGAAAAGTTTTCTTAAGATCAGGGTAGGCAATTGTACTTTCCTTGGATGAACTTTGAAAAGTCTTCTATAAAGTGCTATTTTCTTTTTTTTTTTATTGTTAAATTTATTGGGGTAACTAACATTGGTTCGTAAAAATTGCGTAGGTTCCAGTTGTATAATTCTACATGACCTCATCTATGGGTTGCATTATGTGTTCATCACCTGAAGTCAATTCTCTTCCCATCACCATCTATTTGATGCCCCCTCCTTACTCCCACCCACCATACCCTCAGGTAACCACCAAACTATTGACTGTGTCCATGAGTCTTTGTTTCTTCATTGTTTATTGTTTTATATCCAGTGAAGTCATGTGGTTGGTTCTTGGTTGCTATTTTCTTTTAACATGCCAGCAATCATACTATTTTTTTTGTCGCTTATCAGTAAGAGAAGCTTTATAAGCATCAAATAATATAAAATATAAACAACAGTAATTAAAATTACATGGATGAGAGGATTTCCAAAAATGTTAAAAATGGATACCTTTTAGAAGACAAATGTGTTTGACATTTTATTTTAATTTAACATTTTTACTAAGCTATCAAGTGACATTAGCTATTTGTTAAAATGGAGCAACATTTGTACTGTGCTTTGTACCCTTTACAATGCATGTGTAGAGTCATTGTCTCACTTTTTGTTAATTTTCCAACACTTTAGGTCTGGAATAATTACAGTTATCTCCAATTTACCACTAGAAAGTCAACTCCAGTCTCCTAGGTTGTAGAAGCATGATTCAAATCTAGATTTTTCTCATGAGAAATCCCAAGCTCACGCCACTGCACTGCAGTTTTCAAATAATCCAATAGAATCCTGACAACAAAACAGAAATGTAAGAAAAATTTTTTTGCTACAAGCGTTTTCAGTTTTGAAGCTCTGTTTTAATTTTTAAGAATGTGGTGCTATCTGGAAAAAACTGAGATAATGATTCATGACTTTCTGATGCACAAGGGTTGTCCGGAAAGTATCCAGCCAGGTTCTATGAAAAATAGAGGCATATATGGCTGGATTTTTTTCCAGACAGCTCTTGTACATTGTTTATTAGTTTTATTCTTTATTTCTATTTCTTCTATTTAGTCTATTTATTCTATTTCTTCTTCCTAAGATTCTCTGTACCAGGCAGGAGGCAGATGTCAAGGCAACAGAGGATTATGAGAAGAGTGTGTGTGTCTGTTTGTGTGTGGGGTATGTCAGGCTATGCCACCCAAAATATGCCCTATTTGGCAGAGGGATTATTTTTAGCTAAAGACAATTGAGAAGCAACAGATGCCAAAAAATATTCTCTGTCCTCCCCAATTCTATGCCTAAAATCGGGCTTAGACTCTGTCACTGAAACAAATTGGGACTCTTAATAGCCCAGAGATACCAGCAAAAGGAATCTATACAACGAATCTTACCAAATTAATTCTTACTGCTATTAGTTTATCTCTCTATATTTATATTCCCACAGTTTGCTGCTCCTAAAAGCCCCTAAAATACTTTTCCTTTGTCTTGTCACTTCTCTGCATTTTTTATTCGTTGTTAGGATGCTATATAAGCCCAAATTCTAACTATCTCTTTGAGTTACTCATTGCTGAGTTTTTCCTGTGTGCATGTGTGCTGCATGCGCTAATTAAATTGTTTTTCTCTTGTTAACCTGCCTCTTGTCAATTCAATTAGCAGGATCCCCAGCCACCGAATCTAGGAGTGTAGAGGGAAAAAGGTTTTTCTTCCCTACAAGTGGAAACCACAGGGTGCATGTCAAGGAAGCTCATACTTAGAGACAGAGACGGACAGCCCCAAAGAGCCAGGCAGGCAAATCTTGGCTATTGACATAGAGCAGTGGAGACTCTAGTCTCTAAGCCTTTAAACTGAAGCCTCCAATGTGGAAAAGATGTACAAGGGCCAGAGGTGGTCAGGAAATAAGCTTGGGGCCTGGGGCTAGAACTAACTGGTTCCCTAGGGTGTGATGCTCCTCTCCTGGGGCCCCTCCCCATACAAGGGCTGCTCAACATTTCTGCCCTTTCTTCTCATCTCCAGGCCAGTGGGAGAGTAGATTCTATGTCAGCCTCTAACCAGGAAAATAGTGCCCTCACCAGGAATAGTTCAATAGAGAATTTAGTATGGGAAGTGGTTATGAAGTTTTTGGAAGAGCTCTGTGGCTAAACAGGAGACAGGAGGAAGCCCAGAGCTTAACAGTGTCAGCAACCATCACCCTTCGGCTCCAGTGACAAATGGAAAAAGCCCTAAAGCCCAGGAGGCAGGGCTACCTGGTGGGAGCTGGAACCAAGTTGGATTCTGCTTGGTGGGACCTGGGAATACAGACGGAAGGGCCATTTGGTGGGAGCTGGAATCCTGGACGTGAGGTAATGCTGCTGGGGACATTGCCCAAAGCAGAGAGAGCGGAAGAAGTATGCTGGCTTCTCCCTTCCTTCTGTCCCAATATCTTTCCCCACCCTGCTTGCAATGCTAGGTTCTCATTGGCTGAACCCAGATGGAATTCAGTAGGAAGGGAACCTGAGAAATGTCACTTGCAGGTGTCAGCCTCTTGCATCACAGAGCAGAGAAGGGAAAGTGTGGGGGATGGAAGTGAAAGCAAATGGCAAATTGGTCAGCACACAGGTGTAGGTGTGCTATAGTGGGAGGGTGCTGGGCATGAGTTCTCTGACCCTAGGTGTTTCAGTTAATCTGTGCATAGACTCTTACAAGACCTTATAGCATTAGCCTCTGCACTCTGAGTGTCCCTGAACCTAGAAATGCCCCAAAGAAGTTGTGGGAATCTGCAGAATCTTAGCCCCAGTAGAGGTGGTGAGTACAGATGTGATCTGGCCTGCATGTGTCTTCAGGAGGACCAATCTCAACATCTCTGCTATGCACACAGGACCCATGAACTAGTGTGTGCATCATAGGGGACCCAGAAGTCTCAAAGAGGGACTTCTGTTGAGTCCTACCCAACAGACACTCAGGGAAATGCATTGACTTCAGTGACTTCCTTGGGCCTTGAGGAATGGAAGGCAAACTAAAATTGGAAGCTTCTAGGCAGAAGCAGGGGATGCAGCTGCAGATGCAAAATGACTCTTAAGACATTTCTCTTCATTATTTGAGAATAAGGCTTCTCAGATCTTTTCTTGGACATCTGAGTTGGGAACTTACATTTTGATGACATATGTAGGTTGGGCCCACTGCTGTCATCTAAGAAAATGCTGCTATTCAAATCCAGATGACTAGATCTGTTTTCCCAAAGCATCTGCTTGGCTTGTATAAAGAGGTTGGATGGTATTTACAATAAAGATTAAAAATCTGTGTGGGTCTGCAGGCTTCTTACTTCTTATAAAAGTTAAAGAGGAAATGAATTCAGACTGAAGTTACATTTTAAATCAGTCTGTCCTCATTATAGTGTTGGGTGGCAGGTGAGTCATTGGCTTACCGGGTATCAATGTAAAGTGGCTTTCCAACAGAACACCAAGCAATTGCTTCTCTGTAGAGCAAACTTACCTGTAGTTCTCACAAATGGATGGGCTCATGTGTATAAACACTTATCTTTTTTTCTAAATACTCAGGATGTGGGCTAGCCTTATATCCTTTAATCAATAACATACCTTTTGAGGTTAGTGGTTATATAGAATGATGTTTAATTGTACCAAGTGTTTAGCCTGGAATAGACACTGTGAGGTCAATGAGGTGTCACACCAGCATTCAATTTAGTTCTTTTCCACTAAAATTCAGTTTGGAATGAACAAGAAGAGCTTATCTGAAATTATAAATGACTATGAATACGTTAAAGGGATAAAACAAGCCAGCGAATTAAGGTGACCAGACGTCTTGCTTTTGGCAGGACAGTCCTGATTTTTAACAATTTGTCCCACGTCCCGCGGCGTTTTAAAAAAGTCCCGATTTTTGGAAAGAATGCACGACAAGCTAGGGAATGGCTGGAGATAGGCCAAATTTTTAATCAAGAACCCCTTCCCCCCTGGTCAATGGTGTCCCGCTTTACCAATGTTAAAATCTGGTCACCTTAACTAGGTGGAAAAGAGCAAAAGACAAAATTAATCAAGGAATTATATTAAAATATCAGTGAAGAGATTAAAAAGTTATTATGCTTCTCACTTCCTTTTCTCCTTTTCAAGTTTTGTGATTCTTTAATGTCTTTTTAGTTTTAGAGTCTCAAGCTTAAAAGATTACTTTCTGTGTACTTTCTCCTGATTTCTTTTTTTTTTTTTTCTTCAAGATTTTATTATTTTTGACAGAGAGAGACAGAGACAGTGAGAGATGGAGAGAAGTGGGAGGGACTAGAGCAGTCTCTGTAGTTGTACTTGATTAGTTTTGGACATGGTTTTGTTCCACACAGATGTGCAGGGGGCCGTGTAGGGTGGGAACCAGGCTGGGGGCCTCCTGCATGGGAGGCATGCCCCTGTGAGCTGGGGGCTGAACCGGGAGGCCTCCCACACATGGGAAGCTCACCTCAGCAAGGACTGATCTGGGGGCCTTCCACATGGGAAGCACATCCCGGTTCAGCATATGGGTCCGCAAACCCATGTACTGGGGTTGGGATTTGAACCTTGGTCACTAGGGCTGCAAAGTCAGTGCTCAACCCACTGAGCCATCCCAGCTTCCCTTTCCTGATTTTTTGATAGGTCTTCCTTCAGAGACCCAGTTTAGTCTTTCTGCAGATTTAGCCTTCTGTTCAGTTTGGCCTCTGAAATTTAAAGCTGGTTTAGGAAATATGAAACTTATAACAATTGTGTAAACTTTACATGTGCAGACCCCAATTTTTAAAAGAAATATTTCCTCTGAAAAGGATCCACCAAGTTTTAAGAGTAGACAAAAGCAGCTGCCCAGCAACTAGAGCATAGTCAAGTCCCGCTTATCCCTACCCTTATTGTGTATTTCCAAATTCTTCCTTCTCTTTCCCTAGACCTGTCCAAGCCATCACTGTCTGCCCCATGTCTTAGGCTTGCAACCTTATAATTAGATGCTTAGGCTTCTCATTTTCCTCTTTCCATGCAGTCCAATTAGCCACCAAAGCCCAATTCTACCCATGCATTATTTCTCTAAATAACAACTGTGTTCAAGTCACTCGTCTGACCAAAAGAAGGTGTGATGTTCCACATTACCTGCAGAATTAAACTCCTCAGTCTGGCATTGTAGAATCTCCATGTCTTTTTTCTAGCCCACTTTTGGCCTTATGTCTAATTCTCCCTGTATTTACGGTATTTTATACTTCTGAGAAACCAAGTTTGTAGAAGTTTCCTGATTATATCCAGTGCTGAATTGTGCCAGTTTCTACCATTGTTTTACTTTAATTGAAAAAATTATATAGTAGCACATGGCAATTTTAGAAAATATAGAAAATGCAGATGAACAAAATGAAAAATATAAATATCTATAACTCAAACTCAGAGACAATTACTGTCAACATTTGGCTATATTTTCTTTCAGACTTTTTAAAATGCATATATCCACAAGTTTGTAAAACTGAATTTTACTGTATATACTATAATGTAATTGTTTCAATAAACATAATTTCATGTTTATACTTTCATATCTTGACTATCAAATGTATGGATGTTTAATTATCTGATCTCCTATTTTGATTTCTTAGGTTGTTTTTAATTTTTCCCTACAATTTAAAACAATTTTTCCTACAAGCTTTTTTGTAGGAAACATTTTTTAAAAACAAGTCTTAGTTTCTTAGGGTTAATTCCTATCACTGAAATGGTTTCTTAAACACTTATAATGTTTTCTTATCGCTCTTGTTTTCTGAACCTTAATAATTTTTTAGTTTTCTTCTTTGGATCCAATTCAGTTCATTTCCATTCTTATTAAAGTTTGAAGATTAAACTCAGAACTATTAATCTAAGAAAAGGTTTGATCAGATCTAAGGACAAGATTTGATAGAGATACTTTTTGGTTCTTATGGTTCATCATGCAGTTCAACTCCAGCCAGAATTTCATGAGCTGCTAACATGACAAAACTTGCTCTCAAAACAGCTTATGTTCTGTTGGCCCCCCAACCTGTCACCTCGGACCAAATCAGCTTAGTCGCTTCCTGTAGTGCTGTTGATCCAGGTTGTGTTGTTATTGTGATATAAACTATAAGCTCAATTTGCCTGGCTGGCTGCCAGAGGCTGTTTTTTCAAGGGCATTTGATCTACTATTCAAATCCACCACTGACTGGTTGTTCATTTTACTCTGTCCTACTTAATTGAAAAATCAATTTTTGGGAACCCAGGATGGCTCAGCGGGTTAAGCGCTCACTTTGCAGCCCCAGGGGCTGAGGATTGAGTCCTGACTCTGGCTTGTGGGAACCCATATGCTGAACTGGGGTGCATTTGCCATGGGGGAGACCCCCGGCCTGGTTCCCCCTCATCTATACCCATACACATCCTGGCTCTTACCATTTCCTCTTATTCTACTTTTTTGTTTTTACTCTAACTTTTCAATTATAAGACAAGTCTCATACCCCCATTCATCATAAGTGTTAAGAGGGTCAATTACTGAGTCAGTGATGGTGAGCTCACCATTCTTCCATCTGGAATGAACGAATGTCTAACATGTTATATAGTCCACTGACATTCAAAAAGCCTCTGTCTCCCGAAGGATTATAAAATAAATTTAAAACATTAATTTAAGGCTTACACAAAAGGAATAATCTTCCACTTGCATCAATATTGTTAAACTTATTTGAGGAAATCCACATTAAAACTTTTTAAACTCGAAGGGAATCTAATTAAGAATGGCTAACAAGCCTTCAGATGTCTTTTTAAAAGAACTCTACCATGATGATCAAATATAATTTACCAAGCCCTAATGACCTAAGGTTCAGAGTTACCGTTGTGAAAGGAAGCAGAGGGCCAGACTTGGCAGAAGAGATTGCCCTGCAAAACCTGTTTCATAATACAAAGTCGTTGGGGGTTGTCTTTAAAATTTCCATGTTCCACGTGTCACGGGTGGTGGCCGCCTTAGCTCTACCTCAGGAAAGTTAGGGATACCCTTTCATCCCAGCCACAGAGCCGGCTCAGTTACAGCTCTGCGGCAGGATAAGGTTAAGGGGATGGGGGAGGACAGGGAAGACGACAGCGACAGAAGCAGACAAATCAATTCAAACTACTTTGATGACAGTGACATAGAGTCTTCTCAGAAAGACAAACAGGAGCCTCCATGATGCTGTCTGTGCGGACCGGGCAAGCGGGGGGTCAGATCTCAGAAGACAGCAACGTCAAGTTAAAGAAGCAAGCTGGGCTCTCCGCAGGGGGCAAAGACAAATCGCCCAAAAAAGCCTCGGAAAATGGGAAGGAGGGCAGCCCCTCGGGGCCAGCGCAGCTCAGGGCGCGGCAGCTGGCGCTGACGCGGGAGGTGGAGATGAACTGGTACCTGAAGCTCTGCGACCGGTCCAGCGAGCGCAGCACGGCCTCCAGCACCGGCATGCCTCACCGGTAAGCACCCGGGACGGGCTCTCCGGAGCCGAGGCTTTGATTTCTTTGCGCGTGCACTGCAGAGCTGAAGGGCTCTCGTGGCCTCGCAGAGGGCTGACGCTTCAGAACGTGTTGCCACAAAGTGCAGGAACTTGTTGAAAAAAATGGCAAAGAATGCTCCCTGGGTGGTTATTCCGAAAGCACGCCTTGTCAGGAGGCAGTAGACACTCAAGAGCTGACAGGAAGAAGGAATATGGCCTTGAGATATCTGTGTGAAAGTAAACATCAGAGGAGTTTAAAGATTGCGGGGGACCAGCCCCCTTTCAAAGAGCAACCCAAAAGACTGATCACTCTGCTCTTCCTTTTACCCTGAGGACTTGGGGATGAGGGAGGGAAATGTGTTCAGCTTGTGGGGAAAGTGTATGATTGGGTAGTATGAACTTGTTGAGTAACTTAGTTTGGCAATAGGGGTGCAGGGTAGAACACACTGAACCACTTAATGCGGTCTGAGCACCCCCGCCCCCCACCCGCACCCCCTCATCTAAGACACAGTATCAGGGCATCAAAAGAAAAAGGATCGCAAAAGTAAAGGTAATGGAGGGTAAACCTCTATACATTTTTTCCTTTGTGTATTTTCTCAGCCTCAGCTTCAAATAATGCAGAGAAGGAATCATTTCATAAACCCCAATGTTATAAGGCGAAATGTATTGAATAAAGTTGTCTGGAGTCCTGAAATTTAAGAATGCTTATTTCTGTATTTGCTACAAAAAAATCTCTTAGGAGTTGAAGATAGTTTTGCAAGAAAAATTATTGTGAAAATAATAAAGCCTAAAATAACTATTTTCATTAAATGGTAATAAAAACCCATTAGTAATGAAAGATGGTTCCAATGCAATGGTTGAAGTGTGGAAAACCTCTGTAGATAGAAACTGTGTGGTAGCATAAAAATCCTGGAATGTTTTCTATTTATCAAAGCATCCCAGTGTGCTCTGAGCTGGCCCCCATTTTTATATTTCTAAAGATTTATTTTTATTGATTTTTGACAGAGAGAGAGACAGAGGGAGACAGAGAGAAGGGGGAGGGCCCAGAGCAGTCTCCATAGTTGACAGCATTAGTTTTTCATATAGTTTCACTCCACAGGTGGGTGCAGGGCTGCGCAGGGCAGGAACTGGACCAAGAGCCTCCCGCATAGACCCCAGCAACAACTGAACTGGGGGCACACCCCAGCTCAGCATATGGGTTCACACGGGCTGGGTCCGGGATTCGATCCTTGGGTTCCAGGGCCACAAAGCGAGAGCTCAACCCACTGAGCCATCCCAGCTTCCCCCATTTTTATATTTTTAAACCCAAAAAGACACGATAGGAAAACTTATTAAGCAATTAAATTAACTGATGTCTATAGACTAAAAACTTGTTGAGCTACAAATTTCAAGATATCCAAATTTCTTTTTTTGCCTTTCCAAGGCAGTAATAAAATAGTACCAAATCTAAGTCACTACTTAAAAATCAACATTTAAAAGGTAGAATGAAATAAGGTTTCTGGAAATGAGCTATGAAATACGTTTGCTATGTATGGGCAGAGGGATCTGTCTGAAGTTCTTCTGCTCTGTTATGCCTACATTTAGTGTATGTGGTGGGAGGACCCAAGAATGGTATCCGTCAAAGAAAGCTTGAATGAGCTGTCTGTGTTGGGAATGTAGCTCATAACTATTATCTTAAAGCTATTATTAAAGATCTCCCTAAAAAAAGAGTAAAGCGGGAAAAGAAAGCCTTGATGCTGGTTTCCTTCCATGCACTGTTTGTTTGTTTGTTTGTTTTTTAATTACTCCACACCAGAAACTTTCCTCAAAGGAGTGTAACTCAGGACCATAAAAATCCCTGCTTTATTATCTGAAATTGGAATAACATTAGGTCAGAGGGAAATATTAATTAGGGTAACCAAGTTTAGCCAGCAACTTTTGGGAAAAGCAATCGGCTACTCTTTCTGCTTTATTTAAGCAATAACAATTGTCCTGTAATCAGAATGAATTGTTTCCCTGGTAACCTGCGGGGTCACGTTATTACTCATCACTTCGCGATTGTCTTGTGTATTCCTTATTTAATGACTGCTACAGAACAGTGAAAGTCATATCTTACATTATCAAAGTTAAAAATGTCTCCTTCACCTTCATTTTTACTGAATGTTTCCAGGAGACTAGTGTGTGTAGTGGGAACTAAGTCCATTTATAAATTAGATTTACTGCAGAGCTCTACATGTGTACATCTCAGAAAAAGGCATTTTTTCCTCATTTCCAGCTCCTATGCTTTCTGTACCCCTAATGTTGGAACTGCCAATGTCAGTTGAGTCCTTGAGGTTTTTCGGAACAATAACAATGATGGATGGTGCAATCCCTTCAAATTATAATGTAAACAATAGCACACGCTATTGCCCAAGCCACCTATTTTTCTTTCATTTATAGATGTTGCCAGTGAAGAAATTACAGAAAATTTTTCTGAATTTCCAATTGTCCTTTTTTCTAGCAGCATGGCCCAAGAGTGGTATCTTCATTAGAGACCTGTATATAGAAGATAAGTATGATTAGTATAACATATGAACAAATCTCTCTCTCTCTCTCTCTCTCTATATATATATATATATATATCTGTGAAACCTTAATTACAGGATAGAATATAAATGAATTGAAGAGTCCTCGAAGACGTTACTCTTGCTATGGGCAAGAATTCTATTGGACGTTGGTTAATGGCCATCAATAGGGAATTACTACAGGGCTCTAACTCCAATTTCCTTTCTGAAAAGATGGAATGAAAATATGTTACAGCAGGTTAATTCTAGTTCATGAGGGATTTGAGGATTGTCTTATGCCCAGATTCACTGATAACCTTTCTTTGAAACCAAGGGTATTATTCACTGATTGGAAGAAAGCATTAGAGAGAGAGAGAGAGAGGTCCAGCCATCCTGGGATATTTCAGAAATAACATCGAAGGAAGCAAAGATGCACATTAGTCTTGTGTTGAGTGGTTCGGCTGCTCTTTCCGGGGCTGTGTCTATGTAGGACTACATATAAAACATTCTAATATAATTTGCTTCATAGTGACTGACTGGCCATTTCACAGAGTTGTATGACAAGCCTGTGAGGCTGATATATTTTATACAATGGCTTATCTCTCTGCATAGTGAGGGAGGGTGGTACAAGGGCCAGATTCCTGGAGTTGGAAGCAAAATGTTGGCTTTTAGTTGCTGTGTAACTGGATGCAATTTAAAAACTTTTTTTTTTTAAAGAACTTTTTTTAAAGATTACAAAAGTAGCATCTGAACTTGGCAGAAAAATTTTAAAACAAACATATGAAGAAGAAAAGACAATGACTGCTAATATTTTGCTGTGCTCTTCCCCAGCCTTTTGAATTGAAGTCATACTATACATTTTCTACCTTTTCACTAAATATTATGCCAGTCTAGTTTATTATTTTAAAAACCACTTTAAAAGTTCAAAGGACTACATCTAATAACTATATCATACTTACAATAAATATTATAACATTATATTTTAATAAATATCTTTATCTCAGATTTAAAAAATCATATTTCTGTTTATTTTCTTAGGCTTTATTTCTAGAAGTGGAATTAAAATATTAATAGTATATGTAATATTATATACACATATGAACACATAGATATTTATACTTTTAAAAAGATTTCTATTAAAATATAGCTAACATGCAATATTATTTTAGTTTCAGCTATACACCATAGTTATTCAACATTTATGTACCTAAAAAAATGATCACATGGTAAGTCCAGCAACCATCTGACACTGTACCATGCTATCACAATATTATTGACTATACGCCCTATACTGTACATTACATCCCCATGACTTATGTGTATTTATTTTATACCTGCAAGTTTGAACCTCTTATTTCCATTTGCCTTTTCTCCCCTTTAATTTTTTTAAAATTACAGTTGATTATATTATTTTATATTAATTTTTGGTGTGCAGCCTAGGGGTTAGACATTTATATAATTTGAAAAGTGATGCCCCTGACTAATTAGTACCCACCTGGCATTATACATAGTGATGACCATATCATTGACTATATTCCCTATGCTTTACTTTACATCCCTATGACTATTTTATAACTACCAGTTTGTACTTCTTCATCAGTGTACTTTTTTCACCCTGCCCTCCAAACCCTCTCCCATCTGGCAACCATCAAAATGTTCTCTATATCTATGAATTTGTTTACATTGCATCGGTCTTTCTCTGTGTGACATACACTCAATGCAACACCCTCCAGGTCCATCCATGCCACCACAGATGGCAAGAACCCATTGCCTTCCATGGCTGAACATGATTCCATTGTATGTATGTACCACCTCTTCTTTATCCATTCATCCGTCAGCGGACACCCAGATGCCTCCACACGTTGGCCATCATAAATAATGTTATGATGAACATATGGAAGCACATTTCCCCTCAAAGTAGTGATTTGTGTTTCTTTGGGCAAATACCAGAACTTGGAATCACTAGGTCCTTCTTTGTCACTTGCAATAGCCTTTCTTTTAAAGTCTTTTGTCTGGTGTAATATTGTGACCCCAGCTTTTTTTTGTTGGTTGGTTGGTTGGTTGGTTGGTTTTCACTGTCACGAAATATCTTTTTCCATTTCTTTACTTTTAGTCTGTGTGTCTTCTGATCTGAAGTGAGTCCCTTGTAGGCAGCATATATAAGGGTGTTGTTTTCTCATTCACTGAGTGCCCTATCTTTTGATGGGGCAATTAATCCATTTACATTGAAAGTAATTGTTGATAGATATGTAGTTATTGCCATTTTCTTATTCATGCATTTTTTTTCTTTCATCTTAAAGAAGTCCCTCTAAGATTCCTTGTAATACTGATTTGGTGGTAATAAACTTCTTTAGTTTTTCCTTGCCTGGGAAGCTCTTTATCTGGCCTTCAATTCTAAATGATAGCTTTGAGTATGGTAATCTTGGTTGTAGGTTCTTGCTTTTTTTTTTTAATCACTTTGAATATTTCATGCCAATCCCTTCTGGCCTGTAAAGCTTCTATTGAAAGTCAAAAGTCAGCAAAGTTTCAACTTATAGTCTAAGTGGAGCTCTCTTGTAGGTAACTAATTGCATTTTTCTTGCTGCATTTAAAATTCTTTCTGTGCCTTTAACCTTTGGCATATTAGTTGTGATGTGTCTTGGTGTGGGACTCTATGGGTTCATCTTGTTTGGGCCTGTGCATTTCCTGGACTTGAATGTCCATTTTCTTTGCTGGGTTAGGGAAGTTTTCTATTATTATTTCTTCAATATTGAAGTATGTTTTCAATTCCTAACTCTCTTTCTTCTCCTTTTGGTACCCCTATGGTATGACTATTCTTATGCTTGATGTTTTTTCAAAGGTCCCTTAAACTATCTTCATTTTTTTTTTTTTTTAGGTTTCTTTTTGCTAGTCTGAGTATTTTCTGCTACCTTATCTTTTAATTCACTGATTTGATCCTTTGCTTCATCTAATATACTGTTGATTCCCTCTTACGTAGTCTTTATTTCTGTTATTGTATTCTTTATTCCTGACTGGTTATAGTTGATTTTTTTTATCTCCATTTTTATGTTTTTTACCTTTTTGTTGAAGGTCTCCCTGAGATCATGGAGCATCTCTATGATCTATCTGTCTGATAGATTGCTTGTCTCCATTTTGTTTAGTTCTTTTCTTTTGGAGCTTTGTTCTGTTCTTTCATTTGAGACATGTATTTTTTTGTCTTGTTTTGTTTTTTTAAGATTTATTTATTTTTTCTGACAGAGAGAGAGGGAGATACAGAGTCAGAGACAGAGAGAAGGGGGAGGGCCCAGAACAGTCTCCATAGTTGCACATCATCGGTTTTTCCACATAGTTTCATTCCACAGGTGGGCGCGGGGCTGCATAGGACAGGAACTGGGCTGGGGTCTTGCCCTGGTGAGAACTGAACTGGGGGAACTCCCCAGTTCAGCATATGGGTCCGCACAGGCCCGGGGCTGGGATTCGATCGTCGGTCCCCGGGGCTGCAAAGTGAGCGCCTAACCCACTGAGCCATCCCGGCTTCCCCAAGACATGTTTTTTATTTGTTTGTTTGTTTGTTTTGTTGTTTTGTCTCTCCATTTGGCTACCTCCCTATGTTATGTATTAGGTAGGGCTGCTATGTTTTCTGCTTTTAGTGGAGTGGCCTTATATAGTAAGTGTCCTGTGGGTCTCAATGGTGCAATCTCCCTGGTCACCTGAGCCAGCTGCTCCAGGGGTGTTTCTTGTGTGCACTGTGTGTACCTTCCTATTGTGGTTGAGCCTTGCTTGTTGTTTGCACATCAATGGGAGGGGTTGACCTATGGGCTGATTGGTTGTGAGGACTGGGCTGTGACTATAGTGGAGGAGCTGTTATGTAGGCACTGACCCTACAGAGCAGGATTTGCTTCAGCAGGGCTCTCTGCCTGCTCAGTCTGCTCTTTGTGTGTGTTATCCTTGGAGGAGGCTGAGAAATGTTCTCTCTTGGTCTGAAGCTGGCCACTAGTTGTGCGCCCTAGAGTTCCCGAGAGGGGCCTCATCAAAGGCCAACTTCAGCTGCAGCCTGTGCTCTGCTTGGGGCCACCCGGCATGAGTTACAAACCAATCTGCAGATGGCAGCCACCAGTGCTGGGCTTGGAGTTGCCTCGAAGTGCCAAGCTGCAAACCAAAGCCAGGAGCTGAGAGTGCAGCCCCAAGTGGTGGTTTGGAACACACCAAAACCAGATGCTGCTACTTTAGGTTTTTTGAACCTTTGAGAGATTTTAGGAAAGTTCATGGCATAAGCCAAGATAGGCTATTTGAATGGAAAAGCCACTCTAAGTGGCTTGGGTGCTCTGTAAAGTTGGATGAGGCGGGGTCTCAGAATCATCAGGGTAGGGCGAATGAACAGTGTTTGGTTGCTGGTGACTCAGAAATGTCAGCATGCTGTTTGCACTCCAGTAGGGGAGAGGGCTCAGCAAAAAAAAACAATGGATTCTGCCATCAGTTTTGCCTGGGAGAGAGCTGCTCTTTAGCCCTTGCCCTGAAGCCAGACAACTCAGTTCCTCCTCATATGTCCCTGGCACCTTTCAAGCTGTTGTCCTAGCTCTGGAGCTCAGAGCAAGTGAGTCCATCAGAAAGCTAGTCCACGCATGGGCACTTTAGAGGAGTACCTGGAACTGCCTTCTGTCTTACTCAGCTAGTCTCTGCTGGTTTTCACAGCCAGAAGTTACAGGGATTTCTCTGCCCAACACTGGAACCATGGGGTGGGGAGCCTGGTGTGGGGCTGGGACCCTTTTCTCCTCTGGGGGGTGGGGGAGACACCTCTGCAGTGGAGATACCTCTCCCTACTTTTAAGGTCACATTTAGGACCAGCCCATCCAGCACCTCTGCCATCTCTGTCCTTCCTACCAGTCTTAAGGTGGCTTCTCCTGTATGTCTTTAGGGGTAGGACTTCAGTTCAGCTAGACTTCAGGTGATTTTCAATGATGGTTGTTCTATACTTTAGTTGTAATTTTGATGTTGTCCTGAGAGGAGGCAAGCACAGCATTTACCCACTCCATCAACTTGACCAGAAATCCATATTTATTCTTAATGCAATTGCTTTCTTGAAATATGGATTTCAGTGTACCTTCACACTGATAATATTTGAGAGTGTCTATCTACTTTTTATATGGAAACTGTAACATTGAGGGTGTTTTTTTTTTAAGATTTATTTTATTGTTTTTAATCGAGACAGAGAGAGACAGAGAGAAGGGGGAGGGCCCAGAGCAGGCTCCATAGTTGTACATCATCAGTTTTTGATGTGGTTTTGTTCCACGTAGGTGGGTGGGGGCCATGCAGGGTGGAACCAGGTCGGGGGCCTCCGTCATGGAAATCATGCCCCCATGAGCCAGGAGCCGAACTGGGGAGTGAGGACCGAACTGGGAGCCTCCAGCATGG
>PVKE010032173.1:0-18630 GCA_004027555.1 Craseonycteris thonglongyai
ACCTTATACTGAAACACAGTGTATAAACATAGTATGCATTTCACACCCCTTCTGACCCTTAGACTACGCCTATGACAACAAGTCGATCGCGACACACTTTTAAGATAAAAAGTAGATCTTATATATAGAAAAGTTGGCCACCCCTGATATATGACCTTTATTATGTTGAGGTACTTCCCTTCTATACCCATTTTATTAAGTGTTTTGATCATAAATAGATACTGTAGCTTGTCAAATGCTTTTTCTGCATCAATTGATATACCGGCAATCATATGGTTTTTATCTTTTATTTTGTTATGTGGTGTATCACATTGATTGATTTGCATTTGTTGAGCCATTCTTGTGCCCCTGGGATGAATTCCACTTGATCATGATATATAATCTTTTTTTTTTTTTTTAAGATTTATTTTTATTGTTTTTAACAGGGAGAGAGATACAGAGACAGAGACAGAGAGAAGGGGGAGGGCCCAGAACAGTCTTCATAGTTGCACATCATTTGTTTTTCCACATAGTTTCATTCCACAGGTGGGAGTGGGGCTGCACAGGGAAGGAACTGGGCCGGGGTCTCGTCCTGGTGAGAACTGAGCTGGGGGCACTCCCCAGTTCAGCATATGGGTCCACACGGGCTGGAGCCGGGATTCAATCCTCGGTCCTTGGGGCTGCAAAGTGAGTGCTCAACCCACTGAGGCATCCCAGCTTACCCTATAATCTTTTTCATACATTGTTGTATTCTATTTGCTAATATTTTGTTTAGAATTTTTGCATTTGTGTTTATCAGAGATATTTGTCTATTGTTTCCTTTTTTTGTGATGTCCTTACCAGGTTTTGGTATTAGGGTAATGTGGGACTCATAGAATGAGTTGGTAAGTATTGCCTCTTCAATTTTCTGGAAAAGTTTGAGGAGGATAAGTGTTAGTTCCTCTTTGAATGCCTGCTAAAATCATTAGTGAAACCATCTGGTCCTGAACTCTTGCTTTTGGGGAGGTTTTAAATGATTGTTTCAATTTCCTTATTGTTTGTTTGTTTGTTTTTAAAGATTTATTTATTGTTTTTGACAGAGAGAGAGATACAGAGACAGAGACAGAGAGAAGGGAGAGGACCCAGAACAGTCTCCATAGTTGCACATCATCGTTTTTTCCACATAGTTTCATTCCACAGGTGGGTACGGGGCTGCACAGGGCAGGAACTGGGCCAGGGTCTCACCCTGGTGAGAACTGAACTGGGGGTACTCCCCAGTTCAGCATATGGGTCCACACAGGTTGGGGCCAGGACTCGATCCTCGGTCCCCGGGGCTGCAAAGTGAGCGCCTAACCCACTGAGCCATCCCGGCTTCCCCAATTTCCTTATTGTTTATTGGTCTGTTTGGATTATCCAGTTCTTCTTGATTCAGTCTAGGTAGACTATGTTTCTAGAAACTTGTCCATTTCTTCTAGGTTGCAAAATTTGGTGGCATATAGTCCTTCATTGTATTCTTGTATGATCCTTTGCATTTTTGTGGTATCAGTTGTAATTTTCTTTTTTTTCATTTCTAATTTGGATTATTGGTGTCTTTTCTCTTTTTCCCTTGGTGAAACTAGGCAGGGGTTGGTCAATTTTATTAATATTTTCGAAGAACTAGCTCTTTGTTGCATTAATTTTTTCTATTGTTTTTCAGGTCTCTATTTCATTTAGTTCAGCTTTAGTTTTTATTATTTCCTTCTTTCTGTTGGCGTTGGGTGTTTTTTGTTCTTCTTTTTTTAGTTCTTTAAATGTGATATTAGGTTATTTACTTGTGATTTTTTCTTATTTCTTGAGATAGGCCTGTGGTGATATAAATTTCCCTCTTCTTACTGCTTTCACTGTATCCCAGTAATTTTGGTATGTATTTTCATTGTCATTTGTTTGTATTTTTAAATCTCTTTTATTTATTCTTTGATCCAGTCATTTTTTTAATAACATGTTGTTTAATCTTCATGTATATGTGGTTTTTCCTATTTTCATTTTGTAGTTTATCTCCTATTTCAAAGCTTTGTGGTCAGAGAATACATTTGGTATGATTTCAATCTTCTTAAATTTTCTGAGGCTAGCTTTGTGTCCCAACATGTGGTCTATCCTTGAGAATGTTCCATGTGCACCAGAAAAGAATGTATAGTCATGTGTTGTAGGGTGAAGTATCCTGTAAATGTTATCTATGTCCAATTGCTGCAATGTATGATTTAAAGCTGCTTTTTCCTTATTAATTTTATATTTGGATGATTTGTCCATGGCTGTCAAGGGGTTGTTTAAGTCTCCTATTATAATTGTGTTTCTGTCAGTTTCTCCTTTTAGATCTGTTAGTAGTTGCTTTGTAAATTTTGGTGCTCCTTGGTTGGAGGCATATATATTAATAAGTGTCATCTCTTCTTGTTGTATTCTCCCCTTTCTCATTATAAAATGTCCATTATTGTCTTTTATTATCTTTTTGCTCCTGAAGTCTGTTTCATCAAATATAAGTATGGTTACACCTGATTTTCTCTGGATGCCATTTGCTTGGAGTCTTTTCCACCCTTTTACTTTGAGTCTGTGTTTGTCCTTGTGGCTGAGGTGTGTCTCTTGAAAGCAGAATAAGGTTGGGTTTTGGTTTTTTTTAATCCAGTTTGCTACTGTGTCTTTTTATTGGTGAGTTTAATCCATTTACTTTTATGGTGATGATTGATATATGAGGATTTCCTATAGCCATTTTATCTTTTGTTTTCTGGTAGCTCTTTTTTTCAATTGCTCCTTTGCTTTTTTTATTACCCTCAGTTATTTTAGTTTAATGGTGTTTATGACTGTTTTCTATATATTTTTTTTCTCTCTCTTTTTATTATGTGTCCCAATTCTAAGCTCTTTTTGAGTGGTTACCATGAACTTTATGTAAAAGGAAGTTTCATATATGCAGTGGTTCCTTTTCTTAAAGATGCTTCTTATCCCTATTCTCTTTGGCAGTTTAAACCTTTACTTCCTCCCCTTTTATGTTTTTGTTGTCCTAGTTTATCCTTATTTATTTTTACTTTTTGTTTCAGGTCCAATAACCTCCTTCAGATTTCTTAAAGATTTTTTAAATTGTTTTTGATAGAGATAGACAGACAGACAGAGAGAGACAAAGAGAAGGGGGAGGGCCCAGAGCAGTCTCCATAGTTGCACGGCATTAGTTTTCTACATAGTTTTCATTCCACAGGTAGTTGTGGAGCTGCACAGGGCAGGAATCAGCCGCAGGGCAGGAACCAGCCAGGGTCTCCCACATGGGAGGCATGCCTCCAAGAGCTGGAGGCCTCCTACATGAGAAGCAAGCCTGGGCAGGAGACAAACCATGGGCCTTCCACATAGGATGCTCGCCTCGGTGAGAACCCCACTGGGGGCACACTCCAGTTCAGCATATGGGTCTACATGGTCTGGGATTCAATCCTCAGATCCTGGGGCTGCAAGATGAGCTCTCAATTTGCTGAGTCATCCGGCATCCTACTTCAGTATTTACTGAAATGCTGGCCTTGTGCTAGAAAATTCCTTCAGTTTCTGTATGTCTGAAAAGGTCTTTATTCCTCTGTCATATCTAAATGATAACTTTGCTGGGTAGATAATTCTTGGCTGGAAATTTCTCTCTTTCAATATTTTGAATACTTGATTCCATTCCCTCCTGGCTTGTAGAGTTTATATTGAGAAATCTGACGATAGTCTGATGGGCTTTCCTTTATAGGTTATGGTATTATTTTTTTCTGGCTGCCTTGAGGGTTCTTTCTTTGTCTTTGGCCTTTAACATTTCAGTATAATGGGCCTTTGAGATGGTCTGCTACGATTCAAGTAGCTAAGGGTCCTGTTTCCTTCTTGGATTTGAGGTTCCAGTTCTTTCCATAGATTTGGAAAATTCTCATCTACTATTTATCTAAACAAATTCTCTATGCCCATACCACCCTCTGCTCCTTCCAGAATATTCATTATTTTTATGTTACTCTTTCTAATGGAGTCAGGTAGTTCTTGTAGAGATCTTTCATTTCTTTTAACTCTTAGGACTCTCTCTTCTTCCTTCTCTGATATTTCCAAATTTTGTGCTCAATTTTACTAATTTTTTCCCTCTATCTGGTCAGCTCTGCTCCCTATGCTAGCTATTTCATTTTTCATTTATTTTATTGTGCTGTTTATCTCCAGAATTTCTATTTTTTTATAGTTTCAATTTCTTTGTTAAAGTATTCCTTTTGTTCATAAATTTCCTTTCTGAGATCACTTAGCTCTCTCTGTGTACTCCACCAATTTTCTTTGATCTCTTTAAGTGTTTTCATAATTGCAGTCTTGAATTCTGTGTCATCTAGCTCATATATTTCCATATCTCAAGTTCCTTTTCTGGAGATTTTTCATTTTCTTTCTGAGCACCTTTGTTTATGATGCTCAGAAAGAAAATGAAAAATGAGGGTACTCATTTTTGGCGAAGCATTTCTCCTTCTGGACATAAAGACTTTACCCCTGGCAGATGTGAAGAGATCTTTCTTTCACTTCCTAGCTGGTGTTGCTGTGGTGTCTTACAATATTTTCTCTTGGTTACTTGGTTTTCTCACAGTGGGAGACTTCCTAGAAGGTGGGCTTCTTTTTGACTTAGTTGCCCTGGTCTCTGTACGTCTCCTCTTTGGGAAGGTGTGGTGAGCGATGGTATTCTATGCCTCTGAGATCCCACTGCAGTCAGAAGCTGCCACGCTCATGCTTGACAGTTTTCCTGGATCCCTCTCCTGGCTTCAGCAGGAAGGGTTGGGCGGGGTTTGTTGCGAAAGGCACAGGTCTGTTTGCGTCATAGGGTAAAATGGTGGCTTCCTGGAAGCAGCTGACTAAATCCAGGCTCTGGGAAGAACTGGGGATGTGAGCCTTGGGAAAGAGCAAGGGGAAGCATTTAGGTTCTGTGTCCAAGGCCATGCAGTGATCCAGCTGGGGCCCTACGTCATCGAGGGCCACCCTGCGCTTTAGCCACCAGTGCATTCCTGGTGCTGGAACTCTAGCCACTGGAATGCCCACTTCCTGCTCTCATCGTTGACCTTACACTCTGAGGGGCCTCATTCTCTAGCCACCTGATTCAAGAGCTCTGGCAGCTGGACCCATGCTCCAGTCACCTGTGCAGATCTCTAGCTGCTGCTGGTGCCTTCCTCTGGCCTCCTGCATGGCGCCTATGGCCACCCATGCCACGCTATGGCTGCTCTCCCTGCACTCCTGCCACAGCATCTCACTATAGTTATCTCACTACAGCCAGCTGTGCCCACTTCTACTGTCTGCTTGTGCCTCCGTCTTTGTCCGTTCCAGGCCTCCAACCTGCCCAGAGTCATTTTGCACCTCAACCCACACTCGCCCACTCGCACCTCAGTCAGTCTCTCCTCTGCTGGTTTCCAGGTCAGCCTGTGGGTTGGTCCCCAGGTAGGTCTCTGGGCTGCGCTCTGCAGCGTGTCTCTGCATGGCTCCCTTTCTTTGTCTCTCACTCGCCTCCCTTTCTCTGGCTTTAGGTATGTTCTTGCGATGAGTGGGTCCCTCAGCCGAGGCTGTGTTGCTTAGGAATTCTCTGGTTGGATTTTAGTTGTTTCATCTGTTGTTCTTTCCAGAAGAGGTTTCAAGAGCTCCTCTCGTGCCACCATCTTGATGACTTCTCTTTTCTCCATTTCTATTTTTGTAGTGCTTAAGCTCATGAGCTTTGAAATAAGCAAGCTTATTTTTGAATCTTGCCACTGCTGTTGCTTCTCCTGCTCCTCTTCTGTCCCCTCCTCCCCTCCCCCCTCCTTCTCCTTGTCTCCTTCTCTTTCTCCTTCATATAGACTTGGGTGAACAATTTAACTCCTCTGATCCCCAGTGAAATATAGACCTACTCAGAGGTTTACTATGAAAAAATGCAGGTCAAGTGTCTAGCACAGTGTCTTGGCACATAGTACGTGTTCAGTAATTGTTAACTCAATGGTCTTTCTTAATTTGGAAATAATGATAATTATCTGCAGCAAAGGTTCTTATGAAAACTTAGATGAGATAACACAGTGTCTAAAAAGTGTCTGGCACAAAGTAAACATTCAGTAAATATTAGCTATGATTGGATCATGGGGTTGTTGTGAGCATCTAGTGGGATAAAATGGTGATACTACTAATAATTATTGTTTCCTCCAATTAGGGGGTAATTCTTACCTTGAGTTTCAGTTGGGTTTTTTTTTAAGCCATTCTACATTTTACTTAATCCCTGTAGTATCACTTAGTTATATGATAGGTTGCTATAGAAGGCAGTAGCTGGGCATTTCCACTTGGATCTGGCTTGGTAACATTCCTTTGATTCTAAGATCCTGCTCCTGAAATGGCCAGAATCAGCCAGTTCTTCCCAGATGATTGGCTGGATTTGGACTGCAAACGAGAAAAGGAAGAACAGGTGGAAACAACTAGGCTGACCAGACATACTGTTTTAAATGGAACAGAAAACAACAGTACTGTCCCATTTCAAAAGGTACATATGGTCAACTTACTGACACCTAGAATTTAGCCCCGTGAGACTAGTTTGAAACAGGACAACACCATTGTTTTCTGTCCCATTTAAGATGGTACATCTGTCATCCTAGAAAGAAATGTTCCAAAATCTTTAAGATAGACAGCAAGAACTACATCTGCCTAGGAAACTACTTCTTCTTTTTATTTTTTTTTTTAAGATTTATTTTATTGATTTTTGACAGAGAGAAACAGAGACAGAGAGAGACACAGAGAAGGGGGAGGGCCCAGAGCAGTCTCCATAGTTGACATTAGTTTTCCATATAGTCTCACTCCACAGGTGGGCACAGGGCTGCGCAGGGCAGGAACTGGGCTGGGAGCCTCCCACATAGGTCCCGGCAAGAACTGAACTGGGGGCACACCCCAGCTCAGCATGTGGGTCCGCATGGGCGGGGGCCGGAATTCGATCCTCAGTCCCCGGGTCTTCAAAGTGAGTGCTTAACCCGCTGAGCCATCCCAGCTTTCCCTGAAACCACTTCTTTAAAGGCCATGCAAAGGATAAAAGGAGGAACAGTGGAAAGAGCAGCATCCAATTGCTATGGCAACTTTTGCAAATAAATATTTCAGCATAGCTTGTTTCTCAAATAAACTGATCTATTCTTTCCATTATTTGGTCCCCCTCCTGTTTCTTTATCCTCCATCCATTCCTATAAGACCTTGGAATCAAAGTAAAAGTATTCCTTTTTCAACCTTTTCATCCTTCCAAAAAAATAAAATAAAATCTGACACTGCATTGTTTGTTCATAACTGAGACAGGAAGTGTTCCTATTCTATATCAGGAACTCTGTCCCTTCATGAGTGTCATCAGATTGTGTTCTGGGAGGTATGGTAAGCCAGGAGCCTCTCCAAAAGCCTGACAGTCAAGCAGTAAAGTTCTTGTGAGTCACCAGATTCCTCTAAGCTTCCTTTCCCAGTGTGCACGAGGGAAATGCTGCCCTAAATTATAGGAAATGTGGGCAATATTTGGGTCATTTGTGTTCATTTTCAACTGACCCAGTTTAGACCCAGTCTCCCTTTCCAGCCTAAGCTCTGACTGGTCTCCTGTGCTTTAGCCAACACGTCTACTTGTTCCTGGCACACACACACTTCTGTGCTGTAGCTCTTGCCATTCTCTCTGCCTGGATTGCCCTCTCTCCTCTTCATTTCCTCCTTTTGTTTTATCAAACTCTCATCTGTCTTCTTACATATCTCAAATAAAATAGCACCCATTCCACAAAGCCTTCTCTGATTTCCATAGCTAGTAGAGATATTGCTTTTCTTATTTGTGGGTTTTCTTTTCTTTCTTTCTTTCTTTTTTTTTTTTTTTGGTATTTGAAGTTATTTGTGTGCATCATTCATTCCCTCCTTCCCCCAATAGGAAGAGATTAAGCCCCTTGAGAGCTCAGAACATATATTGCCCTTGATTCTCCATGGCATCCCAAAGTATAAGTGGCCTTTTTACTGACATGTGTCCTTTCTCAACAAACCCTTGACTTATTAGGGTTTTTTTGTTTTTTGTTTTCTTAATACCAAGGGCCATGCCTTGTTCCCTATTACATACCCAGCACCTAACTCATTGCTTGGCACATAGTTGGTGCTCAAGAAATAGCAGTTGAAGTAATGAATAAAAGTAGATGCTTTGTTTGAAATGAACTAAATTAATTTGCAAAATAAAACTTTAGTGGGAAAAGTATAATATTGAGTAGTTACAGATGTATGGAATTTATTCATTCATGACTCAGCAGTGAACCAGGCAAGTAAGAATCTTGACTTCATGGAGCTTATGTTTTAGTAGGACATGCAGAGAAACAACAAACAAGTAAGATAAATTCAGATTGTGATATGTTCTGTGAAGGAAATAAACAGGACAATTTAATAGAACCACTTAAAATAGGTATTATTTAAAATTTTATCTGTAGGATTTCTCAACCTCTGCACTGTTGTCATTCTGGAACAACTTTTTCTTGCAGGGAACTATCTCATGCATTGTAGGATGTTTAGTAGCATCCCTGGCCTCTAACCTTTTTTTTTTGACAGAGAGAGAGAGAGAGAGACAGAGAGACAGAGAGACAGAGAGACAGAGAGACAGAGAGAGAACTGAACTGGGGGAGCTCCCAGTTCAGCACATGGTTCCGCACGGGCCGGGCCGGGATTCGATCCTCGGTCCCCGAGGCTACAAAGTGAGCGCTTAACCCACTGAGCCATCCCGGCTTCCCTTCCCTGGCCTCTAGACTAGATGCCAGTAACATATAATCCCTCTAGGTGTGACAATCACAAATATCTTCTGATATTACCAAATATCTGGGGGGCAAAATCACCCCCAATTGAGAACCACTGTGTTAAAGTAATGTCTCTTGGAGTGTGTGACATGAGCTGAGACCTGAAAGACAACATAAAAATAAATCTTCAAAACTAGTGAAGTCCTACATAGGCTCTGGGCCACTTAAACAGGGAATTCTGAGAGCCTGGGCACCCAGAGCATGATCTAGGAAGGGAAAGCACAGGCTCTGGCACAGGAATGTCGCAGGGCATGAGGAGGGCAGAGCAGGACCAGAGTTGGAACCTTCTAACACACAAGCTCTGGACAAAAACTCCACTTACCCAGGTCTAGTACCTGCGATTGACATGTCAACCTCAAAACCACAATGTGATACCACCTTGTACCTGTAAGAATGGTTAAAGTCAACAAGACTAGGAATAACAAGTGCTGGAGAGGCTGTGGACAAAAAGGAACCCTCATACACTGCTGGTGGGAATGTAAACTGGTACAACCACTATGGAAGGCAATGTAGAGATTCCTCAAAAAATTAGGAATGGAATTGCCATATGACCCAGCAATCCCTCTTCTGGGTGTCTACCCCCAAAACTTGAAAACCTTAATCCACAAAGATATCTGTACCCCAATGTTCATCGCAGCACTGTTCACGGTGGCCAAGTCATGGAAACAACCAAAGTGTCCTTTGACAGATGACTGGATAAAGAAGTTGTGGTACATTTATACAATGGAATGCTACTCAGGGATAAGAAAAGATGAAATACAGCCATTTATGACAACATGGATGTACCTTGAAACCATCTTATTAAGCAAAATGAGTCTGAATGAAAGAATCAAGAAACATATGACATCACTCATAAGTGGATTATAAAACTTAAAGTACCAAAGAAACAAAAACTCATGGACACAGTCAATAGTTTGGCGGTTACCTGAGAGGAAACGGGAAGGTTGGTGAAAGAGTGGGGTGGTGGGGAGCAAAGTTGGGAAGGAGCACAAGATATATGGTGATGGAGGGAGAGCTGATTCTGGGTGGTGAGCACATAATGCAATGCATACATAATGTAACAGAGTTGTATACCTTGAAACTACATAATTGTTACCAACCAACATCACCCCAATAAACAACAATAAAATAAAGGTACCATTTGGCATGAAAAAAATAAAATAAAAACTAGTGAAGTATATTCCACATGGGAAAGTAGACTACAGCACTCAAAACAAACAAACAAAATCCCACACAAACTATAGTGGTTGAGGATAGTGAGTGAGGAGGGGAATGATATACAATGTGACTGGAGAGGAAGTTAAGGGCTCAACCATGTCGTTGCTTAAAGTCATATAGCATAAGGAAGCTTAGATTTCATTTTAAAGCAACTTGTAGCCATTAAGGATTTTAAGCAGAAATGTAACATGATCTGATTTACATTTCTAAATATCGCTGTTATTGTGACGTGGCAAATGGAAAGGAGACCAATGAGCAGGCTATTGGAACAGTCCAGGTGAAAGATGATGAGGCTTCAGTCTGGAGTAATAGTAATACTAATGGAGATAAGTGAACAGATTCAGTATATCAAAGAAATATAAGACAAATACCACCACACAAAATTAAATACTACCAACTCAGAACAAGACAACTTATAAAATGGTAAACTAGGTTCCTTGCTCTACCTCCTATAAGTTTGCATGGTTTATTGTCTCCATTTCCTATGCAGATCATCCACCAAACTTTAGCTTGCACATGGTTTTGATTTACCATGGCCTAGCCTCTCCAAGAATCTTTTTGCTCAAACACCCACCATTTACAAATTGCCTCATTCTCTCAGCTTCTCAATTCCGAACTCCTGGGAGAGGGAATCTGATTGGTCTAATATGTTTCAGGTTGCCCTCTTTTCTAGGGGACATGGGAGGAACAAGTTCACTAAAAATGGAATACAAGTAAGAAAACCATCATTGGACCATCTACTACTAGATGCCAGGTGTTTTTGTTTTGTTTTTTAATCTTTGCTAATTTTAAAAAATATTTTAAATTGTGGTAAAAATACATATAACACAAAATTTGTCATTTAACCATTTTTAGGTGTGAAATTCAATGAAGTTAAGCACATTCATAATGTTTTGTAATGATCACCAATATCCATTGCCAAAACTTTTTCATCATCCCAAACTAAAACTCCATACCTGTTAAACAATAACTCCTCTTTCTTCCCCCCTCCCCAACCCCTTGTAATCCTTTTTTATACTTTCTGTCTCTGTGGAATTGTTCACCCTCAGCACTTCATGTAAGTGGAATCTTACAGTGTCTGTACTTTTGTAACTGGTTTATTTCTTTTAGCATAATGTCTTCAATTTCATCCATGTTGTAGCATGTATCAGAATTTCATTCTTTTTTAGACCTGAATATTCCATTGTATGTATATACATTTTGTTTATTTATTCATCTATTAGTAGAAATTTGGGTTGTTTTCACTTTTTGGCTATTATGAATAATGCTGCTATTTGTACATATGTGTACAAATATTTGTTGGAGTTCTTGTTTTCAAGTCTTTAGGATATAAAGGGGCTATCAGAAAAAAATCCAGCAATGTCAATATAACAAGAATTCTTACATGGCTGGAACTTTCTGGACAGCCCTTGTGTAACTGTAAGTGGAGTTGTTGCATCATATGATAATTCTAACTTAACTTTCTAAGGAACTGCCCAAGTATTTTTCACAGTGGCTATATACTATTTTTCATTCTCACCAGTAATACACCAATACTTCTTTTCTGATTTTTTGATAATAACCATTCTGGGTGTGAAAGGTAGCTCACAGTTTTGATTTGCATTTCCCAGATGATTAATTATGTTGAACATTTTCGTGTTCCTCTTGGCCATTTCTGTATCTTTTTTGAAGAAATGAATATTTCTTTAAAATAGACAAGGCCTTAGCCCATATTTGAATTGGGTTGTTTGTTCTTTGTTGTTGTTGAGTTGCAGGATTTCTTTATATATTCAGGAATAATCCCTTATCAGATAAATGATTTGCAAATATCTCCTTCTGTGTATACAAGGTCTGACAATGAAGTTTGCAAACATAACATATGTGCTTACATTGGCAGCACAATATAAACAACTCAGTAAGGTTCCATAGCCTTGGTATCAGTGTGTCACAACTGTGTTTGTGTCAGTGTGTGGCAGTATCTTGCTGAGTGGCATTCATTATTGCTGTTGCATGTGTTTGTGTGTCATCGCAAGAATGTCAGAAGCTTGAATTAGAGCACAAACAGAATTTCTTGTTAAATTTGGCAAGAGTGAAAGTGAAATCAGAGACATGTTAGTCCAAGTTTATGGGAACAATGCCATGAAGAACAGAATTATACAAATGGATTAAATGTTTTTCTGAGGGGAGAGAGAGCATCACTAACGAAGAGAGGTCAGGGCGGCCAGTAACGAGCATAACTGACAAAAACATTGCAAAAAGTCGTTGAATTGTGTGTCAAAATCATTGACTGACTGTGAGAAGCATAGCAGACCAAGTAAACATTAATAGAGAAACAGTTTGGAAAATCTTCACTGAAAACCTTGGCTTGAGAAAGGTGTGTGCACAAATGGTCCCAAAGGAGCTCCCTGATGAACAAAAGCAAAGGAGGTTCGAAGTTTGCCAAGACCTTTTGGAGAGGCAAGACAATGTTTTGGGCCATGTTATCACTGCTGATGAAACATGGGTGTATCAATACAACCCTGAAAAAGAAAGTGTCAAAGTGCACAATGGAAGTCAACCAATTCTCCATGACCAAAAAAATTCTATCAATCCAAATCAAGAGTCAAAATGATGATGCTAACCTTTTTTTTGATATCAGAGAGATTGTTCATTATGAATTTGTACCAACTGGAGAAATAGTCAACCAAGTTGACTATTTGGAGGTGCTGTTAAGACTGCATGAAAAAGACAAAAATGACCTGCACTTTTTACGAACTCATGGTTCTTGCATCACAACAATGCACCAGCTCACACGACACTGTCTGTGAGGGAGTTTTCAGCCAATAAACAAAGAACTGTATTGGAACACCCTCCCTACTCACCTGATGTGGCCCCCAATGATTATTTTCTTTACCTGAAGATAAAGAAAATATTAAAAGGAGGACATTTTGATGACATACAGGATATCAAGGGTAATATGACGACGGCTCTGATGGCCATTCCAGAAAGAGTTCTAATATGACTTTAAAGGATAGATTAGGTACTGGTGTAAGGTGTATAGCTTCTCAAGGGGAGTACTTCAAAGGTGACTGAGGTGATATTCAGCAACGAGGTATGTAGCACTTTTTCTAGGATGAGTTTGCAAACTTAATTGTCAGACCTCATAAGATACTAGTCTTTGTATTTAGTGTCTGGTAGGTAACTGCTGGGAAATAAATTCACCCAAATCAGCTCTAGCCCTTTTCTAGATTGCTCCAGAAGTCTGGGTGAAGGTGAGATGGGCTTAAAACAAGTTTATATCTAGTCCAGAGAACTCCCTGAGAAGCTGGTTGTTTCAGATTTGCCCCAGATATTTTTTTTTTTCTCCTCAGAGGATCAGATAATCAAGATATAGGAAGCCATAAATGAAAAAGTCAAGGTAAGATTACAAATAAAATACAGTAGACTCTCAGTTAATTGACACCCATGGGGATTGATAGATGCCAGATAAATATAGTTTCTGGTTGCTTGAGAGGTACTATTAAAAATGGGCCTAATGTTGCGGAAGCCGGGATGGTTCAGTGGGTTAGGCACTCACTTTGCAGCCCAGGGGACCGCGGATCAAATCCCAGCCCCGGCCCATGTGGACCCATATGCTGAGCTGGGGAGTTCCCCCAGTTCAGTTCTCACCGGGGCGAGACCCCAGCCTAGTTCCTGCCCTGTGTAGCCCCAAGCCCACCTGTGGAATGAAACTACGTGGAAAAACTGACGATGTACAACTATGGAGACTGTTCTGGGCCCCTTCTCTCTGTCTCTGACTCTGTATCTATCCATCTATCTCTCTCTCTGTCAAAAACAATAAATAAAAAAATAAAAAATAAAAAAATCTTTAAAAAAATGGGCCTAATGCTATACCCCATACTCTACCATACCATACATATCATACTATACTATACCTGACCATACCACACCATAAACTCTGTATTACCTTGATATTAATATTAAAAAACAGTAATTAAAAATAAATTAAGACAAATAAAGCAAATTTAACTTAATATAACACAGGTTTATTATAAAAACAGCTTTGTGAATGTAGTGTGCAATTTTAGTTAAATGGTAGTCAATAAACTTTTCAACTTAATGAACTTCATTAACACAAGTGACAGAGAAGACACACACACACATAGACACTTAAAACTGTTACAGTTAGGGGTAGAGAGTTTACTGGGTAGACATCCCATCAAAATCATTAGGATCTAATGATATAGCTAGGACAGGATCAGGAGAAGTTGATGTAGATGGTTTTAGATCTATATCAGTAGATGATGCTGTCCTGGAAAATACAGATTTTTAAATTCTATTTAAAAAAAAATTTTTGTCTTAATAAAACTAAATGATTGTATCACAACATCAATTAAATGGTTGCAGAATAAGGGATTCCCCCCCCTCCCCATTTTCTATATTTTGTTTTAACCCAAACTTAATTCAAATATAAGCATAGATATTTTAAGTGGTACATTAAAACATGCTTATCTGTTTGATATTTGCTAAGATTAATATATAATGGATGTTCGTATTTCCTTATTCAAAAACTGGTAATGAAGAAGTAAAAGGTGGTTTTATTATAAAAAGTGAGATACAGATAAGTCTTTAAACATTGTTAACTGGGATAAGGTAAGTATCATAAAAGTGATATATACAAAACACTTTTGAAAGCCCAGAGAAAGGTAAACAGTAGTGCATGCAGAGCCAGAGAGGAAGTCACATTTGAGCTATGTTAAAAAATGAAATGGATTTGCCAGGCAGAGAAGAAGAAAACAGTCATATAATGTGTAAGTAAAAGCATGGCATCTTTAGAATCTGTTGCATAAACTTTCTCCTGTAGGTTTTAGAAGTAAAGAGCAGAAAAATTGTCTATTTTTATTCCAATCTCGGACTGATAATCATAGAAGGCAATGTGGAAGACAGGCTGGAGGAAGGAGATTTTAAAATCCAGGAGAACTCTGATGATATTGTGGATGTCTAGGCAAGAGGCATAAAGAATCTATTGAGCTATGGAAGCGAACCAAGAGCTATGGAAGTGGCCTATTGACCGCAACAGTGAGAGATGGAGAGTGGTTGAGGATAACTCTCAAGTTTCTGGCTTCGGCAACTGGGTAGATGGTACTGCCATTCTCTAAGCTGAAGAACATAAGAGAAACAAGTCTATGGCCAATAAAAATAACACATCCATTTCTTTTATTTTTTTTCTGTTGACATCTAGGAAAAAAAAAGGATTTGTCTACAAGCACTACCTATAGTTCAGAAAGTGCCTTTTATCTGTAATATAAAATTTAAATTTTGCCTCCTCTTTTTAAAAATTTTAATTGTTCCATGATATTCCATCTTATGAATGTTCTATACTTCATTTCACAAGTTTCTAATTTACAGTTATTCATATTGTTGTTTATAGATCATTTTAAATTTTTAAAATTGGGGGAAGCCGGGATGGCTCAGTGGGTTAAGCGCTCACTTTGCAGCCCCAGGGACTGAGGATCGAATCCCGGCCCCGACCCGTGTGGACCCATTTGCTGAACTGGGGGCACTCCAGTTCAGTTCAGTTTTCACCGGGGTGAGACTCTGGCCCAATTCCTGTCCTGTGCAGCCCTGCACCCACCTGTGGAATGAAACTATGTGGAAAAACTGATGATGTGCAACTATGGAGACTGTTCTGGGCCCTCACCCTTCTCTCTGTCTCTGTCTCTGTATCTCTCTCTGTCAAAAAATAAATAAATAAATAAATCTTTAAATAAAAAAAATGGTTTCTTGCCCACATTTTCTGCAAGGAGGATGTACCATTAATTTAGTTTTTAAAAAGTAATAGACAAAGCAGTGATGTTGGTGTTTTGGGTAAGGGTATCTAGAATCACTGTGTTGTCATTTATCAGAAAAAGGTAAGTCAGAAGAATGAGCTTGTACTTGGGATAGGATTAGAGTTGCTAAATGAGGACCAATGTCTTCAGTTTAAAATGGGTTAAGTTTAATACACTCAGGAGAGAAGAAAGAAGAAGAAGGAGAAGAAGAAATCTTTGTTGCTAGTTTGAGTTCAAATTTTAATCCCACAAATTACCTTCTATTCTAAAAATTACTAGCTAAGAGTTTTTGGACAAATCACTTAATGTTTTTGGAATTCAGTTTTCTCTTGAGAAAAATGGGTATAAATAATACAACTTACCTAGAGTAATGTAAAAATACTCTAGGTAACGTAGGAAAAATATTTTATTATTTATTTTTTACTGTGTGACAAATTACTCCCAAATTTAGCAGTTGAAAACAACAATCATTTATTATTTTACAGTTTCCAAGGATCTGGAATATGGAAGTGAGTTGCTTAGCTGGCTCACGGTTTCTCATGAAGTTGAAATTAAGATGTTAGTAAGGGCTGCAGTTCTCTGAAGCAGTGGTCCCCAACCTTTTTGGCACCAGGGACTGGTTTTGTGGAAGGCAATTTTTCCAAGGACTATCAGGGATGTGGGGGGTTGATGGTTTTGGGATGATTCAAGCTCATTACATTTATTGTACACTTCATTTCTATTAGTATTACATTATAATACATAATGAAATAATTCTACAACTCACCATAATGCAGAATCAGCGTTAGCGCTGAACTTGTTTTCCTGCAACTAGATGGTCCCATCTGGGGTGATGGGAGACAGTGACACCTGAAGAGTGTTGCTTATGTCCAGTCTACTCCATAATCTTGTTTTGGTTGCTGTCACTGCAAAAAACCCTGCTTCACAAAGATAGGGTGTTGGAAATGGAAGCAGGCTTTTCAGTGCTTTTGTGGCAATCTCAGGATATTCCGCCTAGACTTTAATCCAGGACATACAGAGATTTGAAGTTATTTCAAACATACTTTTAAGGCCACTGTCATTTGCAATCTCAAGCAGTTGATCCTCTCCTAGCACACAGTCAGTTCACCTGGCTTATTCACAAATGGTCATGGATCCATTTCTTCCCAGTTCAGGGGTCTTTTGTGGTTAGAAAGCAGTGCTCAAACCCCTTTGAAAGCTGAGACAGGTGATCATGCACCAGCTGGGAGAAAGAAGGCTCTGGCTCAGTCTCTATCAAAATCTCTGCCAATATTTGAAGCATGTTAAAAATCCCAATGCTCACTTGTCACCCCCATAATTCCAGTTTGGCTTTGAATGCAGCTACTTTATTGGCCAACTTGAACACAGTTGTCCTCCCCTGAAGTGACAGATTGAGTTCATTGAGCAGGTTGAATATATCACACAAGTAAGCAAGTTTTGCAATCCATTCTGTGCCACTAAGATGTGCTGGCCAGTGGTGACTGTTTTCCTAAAAGAAATCTCTGGAGCGGCTCTCATAACTGAAACACTCTGTCCAGTGATTTACCTTTAGCAGCCATCTCACTTCTGTGTATAAGAGAAGATGTGTGTGCTCTGCGTCCATCTCCTCACAGAGCTGCGTGAACAGACATGAGTTAAGGGCATGTATTTAATGTGGTTGATCATTTTAATCATATCCTACAAAACATTAAGTTCAGGTGAAATTTTTGGCTAGCCAACAATGCTTTATGGATGACACGGTGCATAGACTCACATTCAGAAACAATTTCTTTGATCCGAGTAGTGAAACCAGAAAGCCATCTACTCATGGCTAGGCAGACCACACATGCCGTTTTAAACAGGACAGAAAATATTTTAAATAGAAAGCCTGCCAGATAAGTAGAATCCTAAGAATATGGTGACATGATTTCAATTAGATTGTCTTTTTGTTTGTTTGTTTGTTTTTACATAGATCTCACTAGGACTAACTAGGAGCTTTGAAACAAGGGGATACTGAATAAAATAGCATTCAGTGATTAAGAAATTGTCTCTTGTACAAAATGGCTAAATAGGGTCTCTATAAAGAACTGCAATTAAAGGGTAATAAAAACAATTTTTTTTGCTTATATTTCAGTGGGTTTAATTAAAATGTATTTATATGTATGAGCCAGCCCATTCCATGTGCAACTTGTATCTAATGTATTTGGATTTAGAGTTCTAGCAAACAAATCCAAAGACATTAGAATAGACCAGTTATTCCTCCACTTTTCTATAGGAGAGGCAGTATAACCTAATTATTAAGATTGAGGGCATTAACATTAGACAGACCTGGTTTTGTTTGATTCTTGCTCAGGCACTGCTAGCCCTGTGACCTTATATAAGTTACTCAACCTCTCTAGGCCTAGTTTTCTCATTAGTGCTACATAGAAAATAAAAGAACCTACCTCAGAGGATTATTATAAAAATTAAATGAAAAATTAAAGCATTTAGCCTAGTGCTTGAAAAAGTAATCTCCAATACATTCCATTGCAGAAAGACTAATTGAAACAACATAATACCCAACACTTATTATTTGCCAGTTACTGTACTTAAGTACTTTAAAATACATTATCTCATTTAATCCTTTGAGATAGGTACCATTTCTTATCTAAATTTCATTCATGAGAAAAATGAGGGTTTTTTTTGTTTGTTTGTTTGTTTTCTTTTTTTCAGTTTTATTAAGATATAATTAATATACAACACTATATAAGCTTAAGGTATACAGCATAATGACTTGACTTACATATACTGCGAAATTATTACCATAATAAATTTGGTTAACATTTATTATCTCATGTAGACATAAAAGAAGAAAAAAAAAGGAGGGAAGGAAGGAAGGAAGGAAGGAAGGAAGGAAGGAA
>PVKE010032174.1:0-18661 GCA_004027555.1 Craseonycteris thonglongyai
ATTTCCTGGCTGTCACATGGTTGTGACTTCCTGTAGGAAGATCGTGGAGAGAAAGAGACACAGAAAAAAGTACACTGTGAGTACTTTCAGTGACTTTTTTTTATTTTTGTTGTGCTCTTTCTACATTACTATACTGTACTAATGTGTATTGTAATTTGTTTCATATTTTTTGTGCTTCAAAAACCGAAAAAAAAGGTCAGAATGGATTAACCGGATTTACATTGAACCCTGTGGGAAACTGTGCCTCGGTTCACGACCAATTCGGTTCGCGACCAGAGTCAGTTCATGAATTAAGTTCATGAACTGAGGTACCACTGTAGTTTAATTCCACAGGTGGGTGAGGGGCTGCGCAGGGCAGGAACTGGGCCAGGAGCCTCCCGCATAGGTCCCCGCAAGAACTGAACTGGGGGCACACCCCAGTTCAGCATATGGGTCCTCCTGGGCCGGGATTTGATCCTCAGTCTCCAGGGCTGCAAAGTGAGCGCTTAACCCGCTGAGCCATCGCAGCTTCCCCTGAAGCTTCCCCTCTTCCAGAGGCCAGACAATACATGTCCTCACCTGGTTTTCTTCAACATTTAAATGAGGCCCTGGGTAGGGATGAGAGGAAGTCAAGCAAGTAGCACACCCGAAGAACTCAGTGGGTTTGGGCGAGTTCGATTGTTTCTCCATCCAGCGAGTATTTCTTGACTGCCCTGTACCATGCTAGGCCCCTGGGTGCAAGACACTGCTAAATTAATTACAATGTGAACTCAAGGAGAGACAGAATGTGCAGATACACTTAGAAGCAGAATTGGTCTGAGCAAATTAAAGTAAGATTTCAGAGGAGGGGAGAATCTGGCCTGGAGAAAGGACACGTGGAAGGTAAGAAATGTGCCCAGGGCAACATCAGAAGAGCTGGCTCAGCCAACTCACTGTGCAACCATAACCCATTCTTTCCTCTTACGGCCTAGTTTTCAGTAACAAAATGTAGATTTAACCTTTGGTCTCCTCTAAGTTCCCTTCCACTTTCTGTGATGCCAAATGTCTGAAGGACTGTCATTGAGGAGAAGAGAAATTAGAATCTAGTCTTTGTGACTCCCCACGCTATGAACAGACCAAAGTGTGGCAGCCACAGGAGGCAGATTGTGGCTCAAATGAAGGACTTCCTAAGACACTGTCCCTACGGTCAGGGGGGCTGCCTGCCTCGTCCTCATCCCAGACAGGCAGGCTGGGGTTTGGGCATCAGGCAGGAAGTCGGAGCAGATAACCATGTGGTCCCCGCCCATCCACAGGGTCTGGGATTCCATAAGCTGAACCTCAAGAGAGGCTTGGTGTTTGCAGGGCATTTATTTGCCGGTTTGCCAAGTGGCAATTCCACCTAACTTCCTCCTTGTGGCATCTAGAAAAGAACAAGGCAGGAACTCAAGTGCCAGTCCTCAAGGAGGCCCTGGGGCCCGGGACCCTGTGTGAAGAGCAGAAATATCCTCTTGGGCACCCGGGTACTAAGGGGAGGGGAACTTATAGTCATCTATACACATAAAACACAAAATGCAGATTACACAGCAAAGAGCAGAGTATGATCCGTGAGGGGTGGAGTTAGTGGTGACAGGGGCTGACCGAGGTTAGGGGAGGACTCCTCACTCACCTGGGAGGGGGCATTTCTGCCTCCTGAGCTGTCTCTCTGTGTCTCTCTGACATCTTTCCTCCCTCTGATCCCTCATATTTGCCTCCTCACCCCCACCCTGCCCAGGAGGAGATGCAGTCCTGCCCTTGAGGAGTCTGTGAAGTGTGGCGGGGCAAACACCAGGCTGACCCATCCACAGGAAGCTGAAGGGGCAAAGGTCCAGGAGAGTCTGCTCTGCTTTGTCACCAGAGAGCAGAGGTACAGTGAGGGTTACAGAGGCGAGGGGACAGGGGACGGAGCAGGAAAGAGGCTTCCTGGTGGTGGTGGGCCCCATGCTGATAGGCAAGGATGAGTGGAAGGTGGATGGGCAGAGGATGTGGGCAGGGGCTGGGAGTGGGAGACCATGCATCGGGGCTTGGAGTTACCTGCCTTGAAAACTCCCCTTCCAGTAGGAAAACAGGGGCTGTGTTTAGAGGAGACCTGGAGATCGCAGAAGTGCAGATACTGATTTAATCATGTGGAAGTACCTCATCCACCCCCTGTTTGGAAGCATGACAAATATATTAGCACATATAGAATCAGGCATCTCTGGTGTCAGAGCCACACAGGGGCCAGGTGACACACCCACTCCAAGACTGAAGGGCCTGCAGACAGCACCCCTGACCCAAGCCCAGAGCAGAGTCTGGCATCCCCCACCTTCTAGCTGGGTCCTGAAGGGGAAGCGAGATGGATGGGTGGGGGGAGCAGGACAAGTGGCCTGCCCTGGGACAAAGGGAGGGAAGAATGAAGACTCAAAGGAATCCTAGCACTCCTGTTGTAGGTTATTTCCCTTCCCGGAATGGCAGCTCCAAATGCCCAGTCAGTCCCGGATTCACAGAGAGCTATCCCTGACCGAAATCCGCAAGCCCAGCTAGCGCCCCTACACACACAGTGCTAGCAAGGCTGCTCCTCCATCCCCTGCCTGAGACATCCCCTCAGACCCCAGGAGCCACTGTGGGTCTGCATTGCAATGGACTCTCCCCAGAACCTGACTTCTGAAGGAGGAGGGGAGGAAGGAAGGGGTGGAGGTCCGTGAGGTCTGGGTCTGAGCATCCGCAGGAGGGAAAGGAGATATTCTGGGGAGACTGTGAATGGACTGAGCCTCTGGGATATCCCAGTGAACCCCGTGAGCTGATTCCAAACCATCCCCTTTGCTCTTGGATTGATGTCCTCTGCCGCTAACCATTCCCCACTCCCACCCTCCTCAGCTGGGCTCAGAGAAGCTAGGTGGCATGCGTGAGCTGAGCTCTGCCCTGGCCGGTGCCAGGCCCTCTCGCCCAGAACAGTTCATCCTGTCCTGTGCTACCTGGGAGGCAGGCAAGGGTGTGAGGTCCAAGCTCTTGTAGACCAAACCCCTGAGCATCCCCAGACTGGGAGATGGGGGACAGTGTCTCTCCTGGCTCCCTCAGTCCCACACATTCTGGATCCTCACTCAAGGTACTGCCAGGCCCCCCTGGGACAGGGGCAACAGCTGAGGGTGAGGCGTGGGGTAGATGAGAGCATGGGACCCTTATGTCTCTACCCTGAACCACAGTCCACACTTTGCTTCCCGATTTAACTTTAAATCCACACCTGTCCCCATATCACTACTTCCCCCACCCACAGTAAACACTGTTGATGGCTTCCCATTGTTGAAAGTATATGAGCTGACCTCCTTGTCTTTGCCTTCCAGCTCTCCCAGCACCCCCATATTTATCTCCCTACTTACCTCTCTGATCTCTAAACCTGCTCCACCTGGACTGATCCCAACAATGTTTTCCTAAACTGCCTCCTGCCTATTCCTCTAGGTACCTGCTACTCCCTGCTACGTCCCACGCTTCCCTCAGGGCTCAGGACAAGTGATGCCCCCTCCCGGAAGCCTTCCCCATAATTCCGGCACCTGCTGCTGGTGCCCTCTCATCCTCTGGACACCTCTGACTGGCACCACACATTGAGGTTGTTCTTGGGGTGCCTGGCCCCCTGTGTTGTGTGAACGAACATTGTAGTGGTTCAGTCATGGCATCTGTTCTACTGCCCTAGAAGAAACAGGATAGAAAAGCCCATAGCAGGGGTCAATAACCCCCAGCCCAAGCCTAAGAGATGTCCATGTAATGACTACCATGAGAGCCCTCCCCCCTGCCCCCAGGGTTCAGAAGCATGAGGGAGGGGGCCAAAAGGGATGCTAAGGGAGACCCAAAGATGAAGATGAGGGATGAGGAAAGTGACAAAGAAGAATACAAAGACAAGTCCCATCCCACCTCCACCCAGGAAGAGGACAAACTTGCAGGGATTAAAGGGGACAGAAACTATTTGTTCCTGGGAAAGAATGTGATATTTATCCTAAAAGAAAATGGAAGCTTTCTATAGGGGAGGGGTCCTGATCTTATCTAATATTTACATTCCAGAGGGCGCCTGCTGCTGCTTTTCATCTTAATGAGAAAATACCTGAGGACCCCAGCTACTACCTGCTGGGAGAAAGGAATTTGGGCCCACCCCCACCCCCTCACCTCTGACCTCGGGGCTAGCTGTGTGGATGGACCATGGGAACAGGGGCTCTGTCTGCATTTCTGTTTCTCTGTTTCCATTGGGTTGATCCTTTAAGCTAGTTTTCTTGGGAGATAATGTGAGAGGGCCTGGGAACTGTCAGGGCTCCACTCCTACAGGAGAAAAAAAAAATCAGAAAGAGCCCCTAAGAGATATAGTCGACTCTCTTATTCAGTTGGCCATCCCGCCATCGCCCTTACCCTGCCACCAATGCTGTCCACTGCGCTGACACTTTGTGCATTCACCCGTCCAATTGTCCACTCAGAATCTCTTATTAAGATCCTCTATATATGTGTCAGACACCGTGCTGGGGGATGGATGCTTCTGTGGGAGTCTGTTCTCAGTAAGATACCGGTATGATAAAAGCTAGATTCCAGGGAAGCTGGGATGGCTCAGTGGGTTGGGCGCTCACTTTGCAGCCCCGGGGACCGAGGATCAAATCCCCGCCCCGGCCCGTGAGGACCCACATGCTGAACTGGGGAGTGCCCCCAGTTCAGTTCTCACCGGGGTGAGACCCCAACCCAGTTCCTGCCCTGTGCAGCCCCGCCCACCTGTGGAGTGAAACTATGTGGAAAACCCAATGATGTGCACCTATGGAGACTGTTCTGGGCCCTCCCCCTTCTCTCTGTCTCTAACTGTATCTCTCTCTCTCTCTCTCTCTCTCTCTCTCTGTCAAAAACAATAAATAAATCTTTAAAAAAAAAAAGCTAGATTCCAGCTATCAACGTGCTATAAGTAGGGGGAGACAACGTTTTGTCTTATAGATGCCCCAGAAGCAGTGACATGTGAGCTGGCCTTTCAAAGATCCATACAAGATAAGCATCTCAGGCAGAAGGAAAAGCAGGAGGAGAGGCCTGGACCCCACCCCACACACACAGCTCCTCCATCAGATTTCTCTCTCACTCTGCTAGGTCCTTCCCAGTAGCATTCGAACCTGTCCTAGTGTGTCCCACCTTAAAACAAGCTCCCTGGACTACCTGCAGCATCTTCCCCAGCGATCTTTTCCTTTTCACGATGCTCGCCTTCCTGACCCCTCCTCAGCGCACTCCAGGTTGGCCTGGCCTCCCACCACCCCAGGGAAGCTGCACCAGCCAAGGTTCCGGAGACTGCATTGTTAAAATCACGGACATTTGACATTTCTTATGTTCTTAGAACTCTTATGGGAAAGCTGGGACGACTCAGCGGGTAAAGTGCTCGCTTTGAAGCCCCAAGGACCGAGGATCAAATCCCTGCCCTGGCCCATGCGGACCCACATGCTGAACTGGGGTGTGCCCCCAGTTCAGTTCTTGCCGGGACCTATGTGGGAGGCTCCTGGCCCAGTTCCTGCCCTGCGCAGCCCTGTGCCCACCTGTGGAGTGAAACTATATGGAACACTAATGTCAACTATGGAGACTGCTCTGGGCCCTCCCCCTTCTCTCTGTATCTCTGTCTCTGTTTCTCTCTGTCAAAAATCAATAAAATAAATCTTTAAAAAAAAAAAAAGAACTCTTAGCTTTCAGCCGCTCAGTGCTCCCTCCGTGAAGTACTCTCCTGGCCTCCCTGACACCTCACTTCAGGTTTTCTCCAGGTGTACCTTCTCAGTCTCTTCCCCAGCTCACTTCCTATATCTGATCTGTAAGCATTGATGTTCCTTGAGGGCAGGTCCTAGACCCTCTTCTCTATTTATTTATTTTTGTTGTTAAATTTATTGGGGTGACATTAATTGATTTCAATCACATTGTTTCCAGGTGTACAATTCTACAGTACATTGTCTATACATCGCATATGTGCTCACCACCCAGAATCAGCTCACTTTCCATCACAGTGTGTTTGATTCCCCCTCCCTACTCCCCCCACCCATCTGGCCCACCCACCTCCCCCCCCTTCTCTTATTACTATGTACCACTTCCTTGAGTTATCTCATCCATTGCCACGCATCTTCTATATACCAAAGACTTCCAAATTTAGATGTCCAACCCAGACCCTCCTTCTGAGCTCCTGAAGAGTCTGTGGAACCTTCTACTTGATGCCTCCGTTTGGATGTCTCTCAGGCATCTCAAATTTAACCTGTTCAAAATGGAATTGGGGATCTTAACTCATCCCCCACCCCACCCCCCATGAGCTCTTTCTTAATAATTGCTCGCTCATGCCCCAAATCTAGAGATCATATTTGACTCTTCTTTCTCTCGTACCCCACCCCCTGAATCTAATGAATTATGAAATGAAAGTCTTCTTCCAAAATATACCCAAATCCGTTTCCTTCTCCCCAACCACTCACCTTGTCCAGACTGCAGCATCTCTCCTCTATGCTAGAACACCTTCCTAATACCAGCGACCCCTTAGCCATCTTCCACACACCAACCAGCATGGTCTCCTTTAACAATTAACCTCATCATGCCCACACCGACTTAGGATCCTCCCATGGTCTCCCAAATACCAAACGGAGACAGGATGGTTAATAAGAAGTTAGGTAGTCAGGAAAGTCCTCAGTAGTCATAGCGACTTTATTGAAGTGCAAATGTGGTGAACCCTTATTGAAGTGGGAAAAAAAAAATGTGGTGACCACTGGGCCAGGTTCTCGAGGCATTAGCAAGATTGCCAACCATGGCACCAACACTCCCTAGACTTCATAGCCTATGGCCCCCTGAGATTCACACCCCTAGGAAGTAAAACTTGCAGGAAGATTAACATACAGATTCTGATACCTGTACCCCAGCATGCAGACAAATCATATATGAGGCGTAGCTTTAGTCCTAGCTGTGGCATTACACTTTCGGGTGCCCCCTCTCATTAGAAAGCTTTGTCTTTCCTTTACCACCCCGGTCAGCGTCCCCATTTTTAAGAGTGCCTTAGACCGTGAACACCGCCAGACACACAACTCGATTCCTACATCTGATAGGGGCTCCTCCAGGATCCAAAGGAAGGGTAAGCACACTTACTGCCTCTCTGTCTCTTGTCTAACTTAAGGCTTCAATTTTAGTCTCTCTCTCAAAAAATTGGGACCCCGTCTGCCAACTGACAGCGGTTAGCGCGGCCGACCTTAAGACACGGGGGACAGGCTTAACAGAAGGGACCTGGTCAATCCCCCGACTTTGTCGGGAATGTTGGCCTTGTCCTGACTGTCTTCCTTTTCGCAGGAGTCTGGAAGCAGCGCAAGTCTGGGGGAGAAGTTTGAGACGACTGAGGGACTTGCGCTGCGGCTACTCTGCAGTGGCCCTGAAAGTTGCTTGCAATTTTCCTCCAGACCAACTGCCCGTCAAGGTGCCAGCCTAAAGACTCCCATCTCTTTCTTTCTACAGGAACCCTATGGTGAAGGACTTGAGGCAACTGAGGGGCTCTGGCTGCAGCTACTCTGCTGCGGGTCCCAAAGTTCCTTTCACCTGAGCCGATCGGCCATCCAGGTGCTGGCTTAAAGGTTTCCTCCTCTTTCTCTTTAGTTTCTCCTAACCCTCTGTATTAAGAATGAAGACATGGGGAAGCCGGGATGGCTCAGTGGGTTAAGCGCTCACTTTGCAGCTCCGGGGACCAAGGCCCGGCCCCGGCCCGTGGTGCCGGGATGGCTCAGTGGGTTAAGCGCTCACTTTGCAGCTCCGGGGACCAAGGCCCGGCCCCGGCCCGTGAGGAACCATATGCTGAACTGGGGAGGGCCCCCAGTTCAGTTCTCTCTCTGTCTGTCTCTGTATCTCTCTCTCTCTCTCTCTGTCAAAAATTAATAAAATAAATAAATAAAACTTTAAAAAGAATGAAGACATGGTCCGGAACCTATCCCCGCCACGACCTCCTCTGAACCTGGTGACTGCTGCCAAGGTAAAAAAAATAAGTGGAGCTAACTGAATGTAAGACTCACTTGACTAAGGAGATCCTATTCCTGCCTCATCTCACTAGGATCATAACAGGACCTAACCAGGAGCTTTTCCTAGCCTTAAACCACAAGTGGTCTTGTAAACAAAAAGGGATCTATTGTTTCTTCTTAATGCATACCAAGAGGTGCCATTTCCATAGCAATTGCACCGAGCATTGTATCCATGAATATCTAGCCCAACTGTTACATCTCAGACTGTTTAACTTCTCCCCTGGGGGCATATGCCAATCACATAGAATTCTAGGAGGCAGCACCACTGTTTGAATCTACACAGGGGTTTCAAAATCAATACTTCCCCAGTAACTTTGATTTCTTACGCCTAGAGAAGGTAAGTCCTCAACGTAATTTCTTTAGTCAGATTCTTAATCAAGGAAGAAAACTGGTATAAAGAACAAATGGCAAACTTTCCAGATGTCAAAGGCTTATGTATACATCCCTCTACAACTGGTGTTTAACCATTGATCACCTACTTTATCACCCAAGTCCAGGTTTCAGGCTAATTGTTATAGTAAGACACCTCCCTCAATGGGTTCAGCAAAATAGGAGTCAGAGGCTTTGGACAAATGGTGTGGGAGAATGCTCTGGTCACACTAAGCTCAAAAGCACACAGACTCAGTCAGGCATGTGGGCCCTCCTTCCAATTACTGCTCATTGCTTTAGACTGTGCTCCTGAGCACCCCAACCACTGTCCAGATGAAGAGTCAATAGCTGGGTTTAGTAAGATCTAGATAAGCTTATCTCTTATTCTGACCCTATAGTTGGGGTCCCATAGTCACTGCAAAAGATAGAGGCATGTTTTCTCTCAAGGTCTCCAGTATGACCCCTGCAAAAGACTGTAATATTTACTGGCTGTATTAACCATCGTCTTAATAATGTCTCAGCTGACGTAATAAGTTGCAGCTCCACAGTCACAATCGGCTATGCTGACACACATGCCAAGTTGCAAGCTGGGTGGTTTCTCATCTGTGGGAAGACTGTGTACACCCATGTCCCGGAGGACAGCCTTGGTAGACTGTGTTCCCTTGGAAGATGAACTGTGTTCATGCAGTCTAGGCACCGCCGGGAACTAAATTTGTACCCTACCTGTGACAGTGATTTACATCTTTACAGCCCAGCAGAATATACAGCTCTGTCTTTGTAGTGCCAACCATGCCTATTTCCCTGAACACAGAAATTGGCAAACTGGCCTGCTCCGTCGCAAAAGCTTTAAATGCAGCCTCCCAGGCCATGTCATTGGGGAGGAACTGGGACAAGTCAGAGAAGCTGTTCTTGAAAACAGCTGCCATAAATTACCTGTTACTGAGACATAACCATGGATATGGAGAAGTTAAAGGAATGTGTTTTAAAGATTTATTTTTATTGTTTTTGACAGAGAGAGAGAGAGATACAGAGACAGAGACAGAGAGAAGGGGGAGGATGGGGCTGCACAGGGCGGGAACTGGGCTGGGGTGAGAACTGAACTGGGGGCACTCCCCAGTTCAGCATATGGGTCCACATGGGCCAGGGCAGGGATTCGATCCCCGGTCCCTGGGGCTGCAAAGTGAGCACATAACCCACTGAGCCATCCCGCTTCCCCAAGGAATGTGTTTTAATCTGTCAGATAATTTGCAATTAATTGAGGGCAAAGTTAAATGAATTCATGACATAGTGTCTAACATGAAACAGAGAAGAAGTTTTTGGGTTTTGTTTAAGTCTTGATCTCTCCTCTCTTACTTCCTGGCATCCCTCCTTAACTGAGCTAAAAGAAAGCTTTCTTATTTTTCTTCTCTTCATTATTAGAGTCATCATGTCCTGCTGATGCCTGCAATGCCTCTCCACTTGCAAGTTGCCCACCGCTGGCTGCAGTGGCTCACAGGCCCTAACTAGAAAGCAAAGGACTTAAGGGTCCTGATGGTCTGAGCACAGAACCCCACCTCGATTCACTCATCTACCGAGGACCTTTGACTAGACCTCTGGACAAACCCTAACTGCCAGCCCCTTCTCAGCACTAAGCAGCCAGGGCGGTCGTCGCCCATGCCCTAATAGCAGCTAGGGATCCTCATGCAGGGGGTGCGGGGGGAATGAGACAGGGTAGTTCATAAATGCGACAGGATAGTTAATAAGAAGTTAGGTAGTCAAGGAAGACGGGGGGGGGGGGGGGCAGTTGGACATTAGCAAAATTGCTGGCCATGGCACCAACACTCCCTAGGCTTCACATCACACACACACACACACACACGCCCCCAGGAAGAACAGATTCATACCCCGAGGAAGTAAAACTTACAGGAAGATCAACATACAGGTTCCAATACCTGTACTCAGCATGTAGACCAATCATATATGAGGAGTAGCTGTAGTCTTGGCCGTGGGCATTGTACTTTCAGGTGCCCCCTCTCATTAGAGAGCTTGGTCTTTCCTTTCAATAAACTTCACTGCTTACTTAACCTTTCACTGGGGTCTGCCTCCTCATTCTTTGAGTGCTGAGACCATGACCGCCGGCCATACATCATGATTCCTACGTCAAAACTACAGGGTCAGTCCCCTGAAGCTCCCCAGCCCCAGCTTTTTCCGGATCCCCCTTGTGTGCCTCCCCACAGGGCTTTACCTGGCTCTTCTAACCAGCCCCAGGATTTGGGAGTGTGGCCCTCTTTGCCAGTCACAGGTGACACAAGCACTCCACACACACACATTGCCCCTCACTGAGCCCCTCCCACCGCATCCTCAGGGATCTTTCCCTTACCTTTCTAGGCTCTGGCTAAATGCTGTGGTACCCGAAAGCTTTGTTCAGTGAATATGGGAGAAGGAAGGGAGGGCAGGGAGGGGAGGAAAAGGCACAGTGAAAGGGGTGAGGCTTAGAGCCAGCAGGGGAGGAGGGCTGAGGGATGAGCCTAGACAGGGACCGTGAACTGTCCCTCTAAAAGCACTTAGTTTCAAAATCTGCACCACTTTGAGTTATTCTCTTTTGTCCCTGGCACTTTGTTACAATGTTCCGTTCTATTGAATGGCAGTTGAAGGCAGTGTAGACTGGTGACTCCAGGGACGCCAGTGGAAGCAGCAAGCCTCTTAATCTTCCTCTGCCCCCTGGTGGCCTTCCTGGTACAGACCCTGTGCCAGCCTAACCAGGCGCTAGCGCTACGTTGTGCTTTGATTTTCCTGCCTTATAGCACCACCTTTTGGTCAAAGCTGCTAATAGTTCACTACTCCACCTGCATTCAACCTTCCATTTCTTTTCAGTTTACCGGTACCTAGTGGGCCAAGTTCATAGAACCATGACCTCTCTTAGAGTATAAATGACATCAATGGACTGAAGTCCCATCCAGAGCTTCATCTCATGCTTAACATTGATCCTGGAGGACCATGCTAGAGGTGTGGATAGAGTGGCAAGTGATCATGGTCCAGCAGCCAAGAAATTGGTAGTGTGAATGCCAGGCGTGGGGCACAACCTCTGACCTCTCCCTAGTGACCAAGCTATCCCAGCTCCCCTGACCCTGGCCCCCATCGGGTCCTCCCCTGCTACACACAGCTTTCCTCCTCCTCCACCCTCCATGGACAGTCAGGGGTCTCCTCCTGGGTGCTTGCCCAGATTAGCTCAGGCCTTTTAACACAGGCTTTGCTCTTTGCACATCTGGCTCTCACCACACTTGTAAAAATAAATGGTTTTTTTCCTTATTACAACAGCAGAATATGTTCATTGTTGAAAATTAGACAACACAGATGAGTAGAAATAAGAAAATGTTGAAAACCTCCAGGATACCACCACCTAGAGATAACCGTTGTTAATTCCTTGATGTGTATCCCTCAAGATCTTTTAACACCCACTTGTTTCTGTGCCACAGAAGTGAGATGGAATTGTACCATTTTGTAATCTCCTCTTTACACATAACACATCCAAGGGGAATGTCTTTCCTTGTCAATATATATTTCTTTGTATAGTCTCTAATATTCTTTAAGGATTTGAATAACATTTCCTCAATGAATGGATACAGCATATTTTATGTAACCAGTCCTGTCAATTTTAGATATTGACATTGCTTTTAGTTTTCTGCCTTCATAAATTGAGCTGCTACAAATATGCATGTGGCCATCTTTAAACTGTGAGGAGGGGAAGCCACAATGGCTCAGTGGGTTATGTGCTCACTTTGCAGCGCCGGGGACTGAGGATCGAATCCCAGCCCCGGCCTGTGCGGATCCATATGCTGAACTGGGGAGCTCCCCCAGTTCAGTTCTCTCTGTGTCTCTATCTCTCTCTCTCACTCTCTCTGTCAAAAAAAAACACAATAAACTGTGAGGAACCCAGAGCTAGACCTGCCCACACCACTCCCTGAGTCAGGGCCACACCCCCACCATGACAGTCCCAGGCCATCCTTCCCTCTTCCCACTGTGAGCACTGGGACAGACTCACTTCTCACCTAACTTCCACCACCTCAGCTCTCAGCTCTCCAGGGCTCCCGTGTTTCTCACTCTGTTCTTACCTTGGACATAAATCAGTTTCTGTCTATAAATTAGTTTCCAAGGAAGGTTAGGTATTTTTATTTTTATGTTGGTGTTTAGGCCCTTTATAATAATACCTAATATTTGTACAATGCTTTGCAATTAATTACCTGTTTTATACAGAGCTACCACTCTTTGAGTGCTTACTGTGTGCCAAGTGCTATGCTCAGAATTTAAAATAAATTATCCCTAAGCTTCCCAAGATAGGTAAATATTAGGGAGGGGGGCATGTTATGGAAGAGGAAACAGGTTTGGAGCGAGGCTAAATGGTATAGTGGAAAGAGTTTTGAAGTCAGCCCAGAGACGTTTGAATCATTATTGGTGAAGTGTCACAGCTGTCAGCCTACGTCACGGATGTGCCTCAGATGTGGACATGGAGCGTGACGGCCGTTAGGCACTCCCTGCTCCTCACCATCAGCACCACTCTGTGACATACACACCACATGCTTGCCTCTCTGAACCTTGACAGTGTTTGAGTGAGAACACTGAAAATATTATCCCATTTAATCTTTAACAAGGACCTTGTGGAGGGTGGGGCTGTGGGAGGAGTTCACCCTGGGCTAGGCAATAAGCGGGAGTACTGTCTGTAGGGAATTTAAAAACAACAATAAAATTGATTAAACGTGTAACCGTTTTTATTATCTTCATGTGAGGGCAACTCTAAGCAACATCAGAGATAAAAATACTCTGAGATAACCTTTGATTAGTCTAAGTTCTAAACAATTGCTGTGATTACTGTTGAGTTTTAATAATAAATGGGAAAGCTTCAAAGCAGCACACTTTTATTTCTCATCTTCTAATAAACATAGAACGTATTCTATATTAAGTGAACACCCAATGTTTTCTACCCATTCCTTTTGAGAAAAGCTTGTAACAGTTCAGAACGGTCCGAGCACTCACCCAGGCAGCCCTTGTGGCAGGTAATACATATTCCTGGGTTCAAGCAGCCGATGAGGACTACACAACCACACACGCAGTGATGGCAGAAGAACAACACTTGAGTTACCCCAATTCTGCCATTCTATGTGGACAGTTAGAATTTTTATTTGTGGCGATAAAGGGATAGCTCAGTGGTTGAGCACTTGCCTCACAATCCTGAGGTCCAGTGTTCGATTCCCGGCCAGGCCCATGCAACTCCATATGCTGAACTGCAGCGCAACTGCTAACCGCCAGGCTGCCATGGTGGCGAAGGTTCTTGCCTCCCATGTGGGAGGCCCACGGTTCAATTCCTGCCCCACATCCACCTGTGTGGAATGAGAAACCATGTCACAACTAATGATGTACAACTACAGGGACTGCTCTGGGCCCTCTCCTCGTCTCTCTCTCTCTCTCTCTCTCTCTCTCTCTCTCTCTTTCTCTCTCTCTCTCACCTCCTGTCAAACAACAAAATAAAAATAAAATCTTTAAAAAAAGTTTTTTATTTGTGTTTGAAACTTAAAATAATGACAGTGCAATCTGCCAGCTTTAATATTTTTTCTTGGTAAGTGTAAACTTTAGTTTGTACATCAAATGTTTTATTGAATCTAAATAATATCTTCTAAATTAAGTAATATTTTTAAATTGTTGCTTGTTCTAGAGCTGAAAATTGAATCAAGCAAATAATGATTCCTTCTAAAAGTAATTTTGTCCTTTAGAGAAAGGAGTGTCAAATACTCTAGGTATACCACTGGAGAAAGACATGAATTTCCTTTTTAGATACAATATTTATTTAGTAACTAATTAGAATTATTATGAATGAATCATTTACCTGTTGGTTAATTAGTATTAGTACTGAATAAATAATGCTTGCTCTATGATTACTGTATCAGTCAGAGTTCTCCAGAGAAACAGAGAGAGAGAGAGAGAGAGAGATGATTTATTATGAGAATTGCCACAATTATATAAGCCGAGACATCCCATGATCTGCCAGCTGCATAACCAGGAAAGCCAGTGTAATTCAGTCCAAGACCAAAGGCCTGAGACTCAGGGCCTAACAGTGTAAGTCTGGGCCTGAATCCAAAAGCCCAGTGTCCAAGGGCAGGTGAAGGTGATAGCTCAGCTCATGACGAGATGGTGCATTTGCCCCTCCCCTGCCTTTCTGTTACATGCAAGCTCTTAACAGATGGATGATGCCCCACCCCTGCCCTGGTGAAGATGCTCTTCTTCACTCAGTCTACTGATTCAGATGCTAACCTTCTCCAGAAACACATTCAGAAATAATGTTTCACCAACTAGCTGGGCATCTCTTAGCCCAGTCAAGTTGACATACAAAATTAATCATCACAATGATAAAACTGAATAGTACAACAGATATACAGTGATAAATAAGTCTTCCTCTTAGCCCAGATGCCCAGAACTGTACCTCACTCCAAATGTAACCATCATTTACAGGTTTTTTCAAAGTATAGTTAGATATAATCCTATTTTAGTATCATTTTACAAATGAAGAAACTGAAACTTAGAGAGTTGAGTGACAACCTGAGCTCACCCGGCTGATGGAGCTAACAAAACTGAACTAGATCTTATCTGGACACCACACTGCCATCCTGACATCATCTTGAGTTAATATGTAGCACTGGGTGTACAGTCTGGGTCGAGGACCCTTGGAGAGAAAGGGCCACCATGGCACCTGCTCGGAGCAGTAGCCTGCACTGGGTCACTCGTCACTACAGCAGGAGGCCTGGGATCTGGCCCACGATTAAGCTGCTGCATGGTACTGAACAAATCTCTTCATTTCCCCACCTGTCCTTCTTACTCTCTGGGCTAGGCTGGGACTCAAAAAAGCTAAGTAGGAAGATGTCTGGGAGGCAAAAAATGTCATTCAGAGTCAAGGAAGGGAGAGAGCAGGCACTGATGATAGTGTTAACTTTGTACTTTAATGTGTCCATGTTCAGGCATAAAGTTCCTAGGAGGATGTTCCTTACTCACTGATTCACTCTGCCTCTCTTCTTTTGAAGTGGGTTGACTTCCATCCACTTCTCTACAAGTGTCCAACCCAATGCAGATAATGAGTGTGTCAAAGGAGTTGTGTGGACACCTAGGTTTGGGGCCAAACCATATACTAAGGTCATGACACTTCCTTCAAGGAACAGCATAGGAGGCCCAACCAGCTGGGGTGCAAGACAGCTGAACCAGAACATTTAATCAAGGGGGCAGCTTATATCCCCAAAGAAGAAACACTTGTCCCCTGCCCCAGCTGACGTTTTATGAATGCACAAATAGTACTGTATCAGTTTACCCCTGGCTACATAACATAACACCTCAAAACTTAGAGGGTTAAAACAATAACCATGTATTTACACACAACTCTGCAAGTTTAGCTGGGCTCAGCTGGGCAAGTTGTTCTGCTGGTCTTACCTAAAGTTGCTTCTGTGGCTGTAGTCAGTCCCCTGGACTAGGATGGTCCAAGATGGCCTCACTCACATATAATGCAGTCAGCTGGGGCTGTCAGCCAGGGTGCAAAGGTTCTCCTCCATGTGGCCCTCCAGCAGAATAGCCTAGGTTTCCTACCTGGTCCCAAGCACGTGAAAGTGGAAAGTGTAAGGTCTCTGGAAGTCTAGGTTCCAGAAATCATACATTGTCACTTCTGACATATTTATTGGCCAAAGCAAGTCACAAGGCAATTCCAGATTCAAGGAGTAAGAAAATAGACTCTACTTCCTGATGAAGATGCAAAATATTTTGGTCATGGTTTTCAACCTACCACAAATTATATCGATCTACATCAATCAATAATTCTCATCAACCAACCAGCCTGCAACTTACTGAACACCTAATATACACTAGATATTGTGCTAGATGCTGAAGAATAAAAGAACTCCAAGACCTACTCTATGCAGAAAAAGTTTGAAATGAGCTAAAGATAACTGGATGCTTTTCCAGTGGAATTCTGGCTTCATTTAGGGACACTTCACTGTTACTTGAATCTCTAGGGGTCTGCACCTTTGACCTTTTTTTTTTTTTAATATTTATTTTTATTGGTTTTGACAGAGAGAAAGAGACAGAGAGAAGGGGAGGGCCCAGAGCAGTCTCCATAGTTGTACATCATCAGTTTTCAATATAGTTTCATTCCACAGGTGGGCATGGGGCTGCACAGGGCAGAAACCAGGCCAGCAGCCTCCCACATGGGCCCCGGCAAAAACCAAACTGGAGGCACACCCCAGTTCAGCATATGGGGTCTGCACGGGCCAGAGTACGATCCTCAGACCCTGGGACTGCAAGACAAGTGCTCAACCTGCTGAGCCACCCCAGCATCCCCACCTTTGACTTTTTTTTTTAAGTTTATAACAATAGTTTATCTTAAAGACTCTCAATAGGACCTCAACATCTTATTTTCAGCTATACCAAGAAGATGATCAAAACGTTCAGTATTATCTTTGATTTTTTTTTTAAAGACTTTTCCATTTTACTCACTCTCTTCCACTCTTTTTTTTTTTTTTTTAAGATCTATTTTATAGTGTGACAGACACAGGGGATGGGGGCACCCAGAGCAGTCTCCACTGTTGCACATCATTAGTTTCAACATAGTTTCATTCCACGGGTGGATGTGGGCTACACAGGGCGGGAACCGAACCGGGGGCCTCCCACATGGGAAGCACACCCCAGTTCAGCATGTGGGTCTGCACAGGCCAGGGCCCAGGTCTTGATCCCTGGACCTCATGGATACAAGGCAAGCACTCAACCTGCTGAGCTATCCCAGCATCCCACCTTTGATTGTTTTTTATTAGACTCATGTATAGCTTTGTAAGTTGGAAAAAAACTGACACAAATGCAAATAATTTTTGCCCATAGAATTGTAAATGAACTTTGTCAAGTGAGATAAAATGGTTTCTGCCCAGCAGAAAAGATGATTTCAAATATTAAATTTTAATACCTGTACAATATTAATGTTTTTGTACCTATCAGCAAGTTCATTTCAGCATGCCTGATTGCCTATAAATATCTGCTCTTCAGACTATTCTTTAAATTGGTTTTAACAAATTGCAGATTTGCTCCTAATTAGTGAGTTAAAGAAAATATTTGATGTGTTCACTTCACATTTATGAGAGTCATTATTTTACCTTTTTGAAAATTATCATATAACATGTCTCAGCTGTAAAATGGCAATAATAACAGTCCCTCACCATACGGTTGTTGGGTGGATGAAATTAGGTAAAATAGATAGATATGTTATCATAGTACCAAGCTGATAGCAAATGCTTAATAAATATTGTCTACTTCATTGTTATTATTCTTCAAAGGACTTAGACCTTAGTTGGGAAATCATACAAAACAGGCGCAATGAGTTTAAGCACATCATTAAGTGCTAGCCTAAACTGAGGCAAATGTTATGAAGCCTGGTATTCAAAACAGGTTAATGGAGTCTGGAGTCATCCAGAATGGCTTAGCAGTGGTTTTAGCTGATCCTTGAAGGATGAGCAGGATTTGACCAGTCTCTGTGATGTGTTCATTCCTAGCTCCATCTCCTAGTGCTTTTACCTTTGCTTTGTCTATTAAAGAATATTTCACTATTCATTTCTCTTTTATCCACAAATAATAAAAATATTAATCAGGTGAATTATTTTATCAGTACTTGCCAAGAGCACACAATTAACTATAGATTTGTAAACTCTATAGAGCATAGGAGTGGGGCCTTTAGCTGTTTCTCAAACATGCTTCAGCATTAAAAAGTCGGACCTGCTAAGTACAAGGAGAAAGAGGAAGAACTTGAGCCTGGTACTGTCGAACAAGCTTGTCCTGCCGGAGTTCAGAATGGGCTTCCAGTTTAAAACACTACATGGCAAATCTCTGGCTAAAGTCCTCCCTAGTCCTCCTTTAACCAACAATCTTCAGCCCAGGAAGTGGGAACTTTGGCACATTTGGTGGTAGAGGTTGGATTTGGATGAGAAAAGCCCACACACACTCCTCAAGCAAAAACCTTCATCAAAAACATTTATGGGGTAGAAGTCATTGGCGAAAAGGAAAAACATTTATAAAATATCCCCTAGAGAATTCTCCAGCTCAAAACCGGCACTCCAAGAAATACTAAAGGAGGCTATCCGACCTGAATCCAGAAATCAAAATAAATGGAGAAAAGTTGGGACAACAAAAAAATAAAAAGGAAAGAAGAAATGGATACAGGACATGCTCATATATCAATCATCACCCTGAATGTAAATGGACTGAATTCACCAATAAAGAGGCACAGGGTAGCAGACTGGATTAAA
>PVKE010032175.1:0-18633 GCA_004027555.1 Craseonycteris thonglongyai
GAGAGAGAGAGAGAGAGAGAGAGAGAGAGAGATACAGAGACAGAGAGAAGGGGGAGGGCCCAGAACAGTTTCTATAGTTGCACATCATTGGTTTTTCCACATAGTTTCATTCCACAGGTGGGCACGGGGCTGCAAAGGGCAGGAACTGGGCCAGGGTCTCGCCCCGGTGAGAACTGAACTGGGGGCACTCCCTAGTTCAGCATATGGGTCCACACGGGCCGGGGCCAGGATTCGATCCTTGGTCCCTGGGGCTGCAAAGTGAGCGCTTAGCCCACTGAGTCATTCTGGCTTCCCAAGCTTCCCTATATTTAAAGTTTAAAATTCAGGTACACAGACTTTGTGAAATCTAAATTAGAAGTTCCCAAGATGTGTTTTAAGCTTTCTTCCTAGTTCTTAGCAATATTATTCTAGATAACTCAGGCTATCAGAAAATTGAGCCCCTAATGTAAATGAAGTACATTTTTAATAAACAGCCTGTGGGGAGCTTGGTAGAAATGCTTCAATTCTACCACCTTATCCAAAAAAGTATACTTTTACTTCTAGCAGTCACTTCTTACAGGTTGACTGGTTTAAGGAAGTGGAAAGATAGGTAGGAAGGTAGAATCAACACACAAATGGTCCAGCCTCTAGACCAGTGTTAGTCAAATTGTCCATTAGCAGGTAATGAAATAAATGTAGTGAGAATCAATGTGCTATAACTAGAATTATTTGTTAACAATACAAGTGAATAGCATTAAAGGAATGAATGTATTAAGTGTTGTAACATTAATTGTTGCTTTATGAAGCTTTCCCTGCCAGGTAGATAGCATATTAATTTAGCAAACTTTTATAGTTTTTATATGTAGCAGGTGCTAGAGATATAGCCATGAACAAAACTTAACTCTGCTGTCATGGACTTTATACTGGTGGGGGACAATGTTCACTTATATTTACTTATATAAAATATTAAAGAGATGGGTATTAGGGTACTTACAACATGTACACTTAAGAAGATCTGAGAGGAAAAATTCAGGAGCTACTTGTGACATGTTAAGTCTGAGATGTCTATTAGATATCTACGAAAGGAGATGTTGAATAAGGAAAGAATTGTAGTTGTAGTGGATTCAAGAATAGAGAAAAATTAGAGATAGAAAATATTGGCAATTTCAAGGACTTTTGCTAAAAGAGGAGGAAAGGTTGAAAGTTAGGAAATACTCATAAAAATAACCATCAAAAAGGGAAAAGTTAATGACAGCTAGAAGAAAAAAAACTGCTGCAGCAGTGCTCTTGAGTAGGTCTTGGCTAGCAACTTAAGAGTTCAACCACAGTAACGAACAGAAGACTGAGTTTATGGGCACAATGCAGATAGGTAGGTGAGTCTATGTGGTGGTGGAAACCTGTGGAAATGCTCTTCTGCTTGCCTTTGTTTTCTGAGTGCAATAGAAACCAAGGTTATCACTAGAGAGTGAAGATAGAAAAGGTACTGCATACTTAAAAGAGAAAGAAGGTATAATATATTTAAGTTATACAGTAGGTTGTACAACCTGCGACCCAGGACGGCTTTGAATGAGGCCCAACACAAATTCATAAAACATTATGAGATTTTTTTGCAACCATTCTTTTTAGCTTATCAGCTGTTGCTAGTGTTAGTGTATTTTATGTGTGGCTCAAGATGATTCTTCTTCCAATGCGGCCCAGGGAAACCAAAAGGCTGGACAGCACTGTTATGTAAGAAAGAGGAGAATGAATGGACTGGAAATACAGTGTAATTGTCCTGCAGTTAGAAGCCAGTGTCCAAGAAATTAATAAATTAATGAGACTAGTTAGCATGGCTCTGTGTTTTTCTCCATGCAGGCATAAAGTAGATAATTGAATTTAACCTATGGGTTAGCCACAGAGTATGGTGAAGCAAGAGAGGGGACAAGGGGGTGGAGGGTATATGTAGGAGTGATTATAATGACAATTAGAGTGATTAGAATTAAAACTGTGTGAGGAGGGAAGTAAGATGCAAGAATGGTGAGAATGAAAAGATACTAGGATCAAAAGACTATAGGTCTGAAAGGATAAATATATTGTTGGCATCAGGAACAAAAAGAGCGTGTGAATTGGAAGGATGGGAAGGATAGCCAGATACATGAAATTCTGGAGTGGCTGCAGATATGGATAATGACAAGGTCATGTGACTATGGGAGTAAACAGTTAAGGAAGCAAAATTACTGGAGAGAGGAAGTAAGGGAACTGAGAGGCCAGGATGTGTGTGGAGTTGTGCTCATATGTGTCTGGAGGTCCACAATATAAAACGTATTTTTAACTGAGTAATCAATATTTAAAAGCCATCACGGGAAGCCAGGATGGCGCAGTGGGTTGGGCGCTCACTTTACAGCCCCAGGGACTGAGGATCGAATCCCAGCCCCGGTCCATGTGGACCCATATGCTGAACTGGGGAGTGCCCTCAGTTCAGTTCTCTCTCTGTCAAAAACAATTTAAATAAATAAATAAATAAATAAAAAGCCATCACTCCAACGTTTTTCAAACTTTAATGTTCACATGAATCACTTGGATATTCTATTTAAATGCAGAATCTGATTCAGTAGATTAACAAACTCCCATAAGATGCTGGTCCAGGGCAATAGCCCTTGAATAAATATAGTCTTTGAGTAGCAAGGCTGTAGTCTAGATTTTCAATGTAATTGTACCCAGGAAGCTACTTACAAACTGCTTCCTTGATTCATATCATAACAATTCTCACTGAGATAGTAAGTCAAAGGGTAAGAAACATTTCAAGTCTTTCCTTGCCTTTTATGGTCTTCTGTTTCCCCTTTTCTATCATTTAGTACTTCTTAGTCATGACCCAATCATAACTTTTCACCTTTCTCTATTCATCAGGCAAGTATGCATCAGAGTCAAGACACTGTCATATGTCTATTTTAGCAAACACTGCAATGTTACTTTAAACAAAATGTGTTAATGACTTGCTACATTATTTTGTCTGAAAAATATATTGTTGTGATGGGTGTCATAAGGTATAGCAGTCCAACCAGAAAAACAGAAATCATACTTAAAAATTTAAAACAGGAATTTAATGTAGGTAACTGGTTATAATAAAGAAGAACTGAAAAGCCCCCCCAAAAGAGATGGTAAAACAATGCAGAGATGATCCAAGAACAGGAAGCTGCTAACACCCCTAGGTGGAAAGAACAAAGAAAGAAACCAGGTTTCCAAAGCTCAGAAGCCAGACCTGCAGTGGGCAGGGTAGGCAGGGGCCAGGGCTCAAGCCACGGAGGACCTACAGTTAACCATTGCAGGCAAACACCAAACCCTGGGCTTTTATTTGCTTTTGACTGTCTATATCTCCCTCCCAGTGCCTCTCATCAGCAAACTCAAAGAGGAGCCAGAATGGTAGTTTACAGTTTCCCTTTGGTCCACTCCTTGTCTCTTCCCTACAAGTATAGCCTATGCCAATTTCTGACAGCAGGCTTAGGTCCATTGTCTCCATCAGGTGTCTCACGAAACAAAAGCTTCAGTGTAAAGCAAGACAGTTTTTTTTTTAGTACCCTATACTAAAATCAGCTGTTTGGCTAGTAGCTTCTGGACTGATTCAGGCCTAAGAGATGACTTCCAAGGTTCAAACCTATTTGTCAAAAAGCACATCCTACATAAAAATGAGCTCACTGAAGTTAAACTATGTCATGAGGACCAGAAATAGCAGTAGCCTATTTTATCCATCATTACTGTGTATACTTAAAACTACCAAAATTAAAATAGAATTTAAATATTCTTTTTGTTTTTAAGATTTACTTTATTATTTGAGAGAAGGTAGAGGAGAAAGGAAGAGAGAGAGGGAGAGAGAAAGAAACAGAATGTGGGGGGACTCAGAGCAATCTCTGTATTTGCACATTCTGAGCCATGACATGGTTTCATTCCACACAGGTGGATGGGGGGCCGCACGGGGTGGAAACTGAACTGGGCACCTTCAGCTTGGGAGGCAAGAAACGTCATCACCCTCCAGGGGGTTGTTACCATTTGTGCCTCAGTTCAGCATATGAGTTTGCCCAGGCAGGGCCAGGACTCAATCCCTGGACCTCACAGTTGCAAGGCAAGAGCTCAATCTGCTGAGCTATGCCAGTATTCCAAATTTGAATATTCTTATTGACAGAGTCACCACTAAGGAAAGATTTCAATATATCCACAAAGTACATGTTGCTTCGCTGAAAACTATTAATTGATCCAGTAATTTGATTAATAAATCTATCTTTGATTTGGTATTTTAAAAATACACAAGACTTGAGAATTAACTTGCTAGTAAGAGTAAATTAATGATATCTATAGAAAACAAGCAGTCAATGGGTAAAAAGATGCATCAAGTTATGAGTTGTAAAATCTAACTAGATTACCAATTACTTTATTTCTTCATAGTTGAGTAACTTCTTATTGGACTATAGCCTTATAATAATCAAGCTAGATCAGGGCTGGCAAGACACTGATCACAGTCCACCAGTGGACCACCAAGCAATTTTGGGATAACTGCCTGAATAATAAAATATTATACAAAGCTAGTGGACTGGGACACTTGGAGAAATAGCCCTTGCCCTGAAGAAGTCTGCCCAGGTCTGATATAGATTCTTTAGCTTTCAGGGTATAAATATATTTTGTTTTTTTTGACAAGTACGAACCTTGAAATAGTATGCTTACTTCAAGTTTTTAGTTTTTCACTCAATTTTATACTTTTATATATTAATGCGTATATGACTAATAATAATTATTTGTTGATAAATCCTTACCAGTAACTGTCTTATTTATTCTTCAAAACTGAAGAAACTAAAAAACGCCTGATGGCAGTTCTTCTACCACAATAATAATAGTAGTTAATATTTGTTGACTATTCCTTATCAGTAACTGTCCATTTAGTCTTCAAAATTGAGCAAACTAAAGAATGTTTGAGGTAGTTTTCTACCACAATAATACTAACGGTAGTTAATATTGACATAATTGAAGAATCTAAAAAATACACAATAGTAATTTCTCTTGGTCAGTAATTATATGGGAGCCTAGGGCACCTCCCAGGTTGCCAGGCACTATTCCAATGCTTCATATTAATTAACTCATTTATTGCTCACAATAACTTTGTGAGACTGGTACTACCGTTATGTTTAACAGATAAAGAAACTGAGGCACGCAATGGTAAAGTGGTTCACCTTGATTTGAACTCTGGTAAGCAAGCTGGTCCAGAGTCTCTGTTCTTATCCCTAAGCTATACTGTCTATCAATCTTTGTTTCATCATTAAATGCAATCAAAATCTGAAGTATTAATATCTTGCTGCATTGTAACCACTTTCACAAAGTGGAGTAATACTATTTTTACTATAATTATATTTTTTAAAAGTGATGGAAACAACTCTGCACAGCAATTAATCTAGTTTCACTGATATTTTGACTTGTCACTAATAGAATGGACCCTCTGAGCACATTTCGTTCAAGTACCCAAAACTTTTGAACGCTGTTCACCTCTTATAAAACTTACCAATAGTAAGGTCATGCACTGGCTGAAACCTCTTGTCTGTAAACTGTAGCAGTAAGCATGATTTACCAACACCTGAAAGTTAAAAAGAAAAAATTAAGACAAAACCCAGAAATAATTAAGGAACACTTAACAAAAGCATGTGGAAAACAGCCAGGGTTTCTGGTGCTCTGTGAACAATCTACCATGATTTTTCAGTGCTCTAACTTCTTATTCATTCCACATTTCAGTCAGATTTATAAAAGTGGCAGTAGTTCCTAGAAGAAAATTAAGGCCCTCCCAGTAGCCACTACTACAGTACTAATGCAGCTAAGAGTTCACACATTTTTCTTTTTTTGTGTACTAGCGAAAACATTTTAAAACAATTTCATCTTTTTGTAGTTTATTTTATTTTACTTTTCCACAAATAAATAAGCTGGCAGTGTTTGGGATCTACTTTTCTGGGAAAAGCTGCCTACTTTATCTTCTGGCTAATTCATTTCAGGATCAGCTCTAATCTGAATTGCATTCTTTCACTCTACCACCAAATTTCACTTCATTTAAGGTCATGAATAATTTCTACATTCCTAAATTAAAGGCAAATTTCCTATGTTCATCCTACTTGCCCTCTAAGAAGAACAGTATATTGACCACCACCTTCTTATCCATTTTCAAGCCCTTATTCTCACATTAGACCATGTCTGCTTAACTGATAGAATCTTGAACTTCTACAAAACATTGAAGGAGGTCATCATTCATTGATTCATTCAATTACTCAAAAAGTCTTTACTGAATGCTAACTGTGCACTGCACTAGGGACTTGAAGATACCATTGTGTGGAAAACCAATATGCTTCCTTCCCTACAGCCTAGTACAGGTAGAGAAATTAAAAAGAATAAGTGTCTAAATTATATGATCTGTAATTTGAAATAATTATAATAACCACCATTTAAAAGAAGAGAATAAAGTGGGATAAGGACAAGTAATAAATGAGATTTAATTCATACTGAAAGGCTGGAGAAAGTCTTTTTGAAGTGACATTTAAAATAAGCTGTCCAATGTTTTCTGAATTATAAACTCAGTAGAGAAGGATAATGATTATTTTGTCACTTGCTGTCTTATGGTAGCGATGAGGCACTTAATCATTTTGCTGAATGATTGGCCCTAGTTGTCAAATGTTATAAAGATTGTCAAAACGCCCAGTAACAAATCAAAGGAACGTTCTGTATACACATATGGTTGTATTTTAGAAAACATTTTATTTGTTCAAAGTTTTTTGAATGTTTTAAGAATCTAGTTAACTAAAAATAAATTGAAATTTGACCTTAGTTTTCTTCTCTTCTTTTTTTCCATTATTTCTCTTTTATATTATAAAATGCACAAAGAAAAAAATTTTTTTTAAATGTGTAGGTTCAAAATAGGTGAATAATTGAGATACAAATCTTCAGTTCTTTTTAAAAAATACTTTATATTAAGAGGGCAGTTTAAGTTTATAGCAAAATTGAGCAGAAAGTACAGGTGTCCCACATTTTTGTTGCCCCACATGAGTACAGCCTCTGCCACTATCAACATCCTGCACCAGAGTGGTAAAATCTGTTTTGTTACAATCGATGAATCTACATTGCACATTATCATCACTCAAAGTCCATAGTTTACATTAGGGCTCATTCTTGGCACTGTACATTCTATCGATTTTGACAAATGTATAATGTATCTACTATTACAGTATACAGAATACTGTGTTTTTCCATGTATTAGACAATATTTTTGTCTAAAATTGTTAGATCAAAAATTGGGGTCATCTTACACATAGGAGTAACCTGTGTACTGATTTCTTAATATTGGGTTAGAAAAGTAGAGGTTGTCTTATACATGGAGGTGTCTCATACACAGAAAAATACAGTAGTTTCACTGCCCTAAAAATCTCTTATGCTCTGCCTGTTAGTCCCTTCCTCACACCTAACTCCTGGCAACCACTAATCTTTTTTTTGTCTCCACAGCTTTGCCTTTTCCAGAATGTCATATACCGGTAGCTAGAATCATACAGTATGTAGTCTTACTGTAGCCTACATACTACTATGTAGTCTTTTCAGACTGGCTTCTTTCACTTAGTAATATGCATTTTTAAGATTTGTGTCTTTTCTTCATTTTTATTTTTAATGTTCAAAAATTTCCCATATGGTATAAAAAAAAATTATAATTATAAATCACAGATTTTATTAGAAAGGGACTTCAAGAATCATCTGACAGTCATTTATGTGATATAAGAGCCTGAAAGTTCTCTCTTATCTCACAATAGAATACATATTGATCTTATAATACCAATACCACTTATTCTGACCAAGTGCTGGCTAAATACAGAAAATGAATACTCTTTGGTTCTTCATTTTCAAGACTCCATATTCTTTCTTTAGGTAATCAAAGTATCTTTCAACGCAGAGAATATATCTAATTGCCATTGTGGTATTTCCCATGTCTCCTTAATTATACTATAGACCAGAGATGTCCAATCTTTTGGCTTCCCTGGGCCACACTAGAAGAAGGATTGTCTCAGTCCACACATAAAATAAACTAACACTAATGATAGCTGAGGAGCTGTAAAATAAAAAAAAAATTACAAAAAAATCTCATAATGTTTAAAGGAAGTTTTACAAATTTGTGTTGGGCCGCATTCAAAGCTACAAACCATTTATTAGGGTTGGTTATATTTACAGATAGCTTATCTTATTCAGTATTTGTCAATTTCTGTTTTAATTCTGGATAAACCTGCTTCCAAAAACACAGCTATCTGACTCACAATCACCAATGCTTTTCCAAATTGCCTCTCAATTACTTCAATTAGACACTGACCTGGCAGCCTACTGAAGTGGGTTGAAGACTGGCCCCCAAAGAGATACTCCCGAGTTCTAACCTCTAGAGACCTGTGAATAAGACTTTATTTGGATAGAGAAATCTTTGCAGATGTAATTAAGGATTTCAAGATGAGATCAGTCTAGATTTAGGTCCAGTTCTAAATCCAATGACATGTCCTTAAAAGAGAAAGGCAGGGGGAGACATAGACAGATACCCAGGGAAGAAGGCCCTTTGAAGACAGAGGTAGAGATTGGAATTATATTGCCACAAGCCTGGAAGCACCTAACACTAGAAGCTTGTTGAAGAGGAAAGAATTTCCTCTGAATCCTTCAGAGGGAGCATGGCTCTGCCAATATCTGAATTTCAAGACTTCTGACCTCCAGAACTGTGAGAGAACAGGTTTTTGTTGTTTTAAACCCTAAAACAAGTTTGTGATAATTTGTTACAACAGCCCCAGGAAACCTATACAATTACCACTAGTGACTTTCATTCTTCCTTCCCCTTAGATTTTTATTGTATTAATCTTTCAGTCTTGTTGACTCTGTCCATAATTCCTACTGTAGTTCAGTAAAGTTAAAATTGAAATATTAAGAAAGAGTGGTAAAAGAAAATGGGAAATATAGAGCAGTGGTCCCCAATCTTTTTGGCACCAGGGACTGGTTTTGTGGAAGATCAGGGGGATGGAGAGGGGATGACCCAAGTACCAAGGTACAATTTGTCACTTACCACTCACCAATAGGGTTTTGATATGAATCTGCAAGCAAATGACTTATGGTCTCTGCGCAGTCAAACCTCTCTGCTCATGTTGATCTGTATTGGCAGCTGCTCCCCAGCACTAGCATCACTGCCTCAGCTCCACTTCAGATCATCAGGCATTAGATTCTCATAAGGAATGTACAACCTAGATCCCTCGCATGTGCATTCACTATAGGGTTTGCGCTCCTATGAGAATCTAATGCTGCTGCTGATCTGACAGGAGGCGGAGCTAGGCAGTAATGTGAGTGATGGGGAGAGGCTGTAAATACAGATGAAGCTTCACTCACTCACCATCTGGCTTAGTTACTGCTGTGTGGCCCAGTTCCTAACAGGCCATGGACCCATACCAGTCCATGGCCCAGGTATTTAGGACCCCTGGTCTATGCTACAGTTAAATTGGGTGATTTAACTAGGAAGGTATAAGGTATGGCACTTAGAAAATGAGCAATAAATGACAACTATTAATACCTTTCTGATTTTTCCTATTTTTATTTTTTTATTATTTACCACTTCTACTTGTCTAAACCCTACTCATTTTTTAAGAATCATCTCAAATGTCATCTTACCCTAAGTTTTCCAAGGAGGAGGATAGGCCCTCTAGATCCTATGAAATTCTAAGTATTTTCTAGTACTTCAAGTAGACACTGTATCACAGTCTATCATATTCAATTCACTTTTTAATTCCATTGTAGCAGTGCCTAGTCCTGTGTCTTAACACTGGCAAACTTTTACTATGGTAGCCATCTGCATTTCAAACCAGTTTAAGAGGTAACATATCTACTGGACTGGATCTGGATACTGTGCATGATGACACTGGTAGAAAAAGTTGTTTCAGGCCTCTAGGCCTTGTTTGCTTATCTGCAAAATGGTAATCATGCTATCTACCTTATTAATAAGGCTACTTACTGTAAGGAATACAAGAGTTAGAATGCAGAGAGTAAGAGAGAATATATATCTGTGTTTATTTTTTGTTCCCAAATGCCTAAAGGCAGGCTGACACTTTATCTGCCGCTAAGGCCATAGTATTCTATACTTGTACATACTTTATTAAGTACTTATCACACTGTACTTCTTTGTTAGTCTACACATTTACCTTCCTCTTGTAGGAGCAGAAACATTCACATTTTTGTACAGTAGTCCCCCCTTATCTGGGGGAATATGTTCCAAGACTCCCAGTGGATGCCAGAAACTGTGGATAGTACTGAACCCTATATATATATATACACACTGTGTTTTTTCTATACATGCATACCTTTGATAAAATTCAATTTATAAATTTGGCAATGTAAGAGATTAGCAACAATTAATAACACAGTAGAAAAATTGTAGTAACATACCGAAATAAAAATGTGAAAGTGGGTGGTCACTCATTTCAGGGGGTCCCTTGCTGAAGTCTATGTATCAGCTCAATGCTTTCTGGTGTAAGGTGCTGCCATCAATTGGAACACATTTTCTATTCAAATCATCCATCTACAGATTTAATGCCTTTCTTACCTTAACTAAGCACTTATGGACTGTGGCCGTAACTTTTGCAGTTTGACACATAAGAGTGAAACTAGAATGACTTTCTTTTTCCTCCTTCATAATTTCATAGCTAGAAGATTCATTCTTATAGTAGATCTTGGTAACCTCAGTATGATTTTTCTTTTCTTTTCTTATCAAGTTGAAAACTTGTTACCTTTTTACTTAAATGAAGCACTTTTCAGTTTGTCTTTGGCATATCTGAATTGCCAGCATGACTACTCTTGCACTTTGGGGCTATTATGAAATAAAGTAAGGATGACTTGAACACAAGCAATGAGATACCACCATGGCAGCTGATCTGATAACCAAGAGGGCTTAAGTGACTACTGGGTGGGTAATGTACACAATGCAAATATGCTTGACAAAGGGATGAGTTATACATGGGCAGAATGGAGATGGACTGCAAGAGATTTCATCATTCTACTCAGTAAGGTACACAATTTAAAACTTACAAATTGTTTACTGAATTGTTTATTTCTGGAACTTTCCATTTAATATTTTTGGGCCCTCAGTGAAAATTTCTGCCATCCAGTGGGCCTCGGCCATGCCTATCCAAAGAGGTTTGGATGCCAGGTTTGTTCCATCTATGCTCTGCCTCAGTCTTAGGGGTAGTGGCTGTGTCCTCTATCTGCAGTTACTGTATTCTTTAGAGTTTTCTTTACCTCTCAGCCAAACTTCCCATTACTCTAATCCCACATTATACTTAATGATTATTTACATTAGACCCCTCCCTGTTCAAATTCCTGTGCGGTTTCTGTCTCCTAGTTGGACTTTGACTGGTGCAACTAGATGATTAACACATTCTTATTAAGATAAACCAAATTTAACTTGGTAAAGCTGAAGGTGTTTTAATAGAAGCTGAGTTTAGATTTTCTCAGGAAAAACCTAGTTTGTCTTTTTTTAGTGCCAATTTTTACAAATACAAAGCTAGCTGAAATTTAAATTTAAAAAAATCACAAAATAAAATGGAGCATTTGCTAATTTTCACAGGGAATAAATAATAGACTATTAAAGCTAACAGAAAGTAAGATTGCAGAAGGTGGTAAAAACAGCACCCCTTTCCTATCTCTCCCAACTCCCGAGTCTTTCTTCACTTGCAGTTTATTGTAAGGGTGAAAAATTGCTAGTGTGTTTAAGAAGAAATCTGAGTGAAGAAAACTGAAGTACAGTATATAACTAACTACCTTTCAAATCTTAGAATGTCAGTTTGTTGGAATCACAGTGGTCCTCTGTGCAGTGGTTTTTAAACTGTAAGCTATAGCCAGTTAAGTCATGAAATCAATTTCATGGATCACAATTAGCATTAAAAAAATGAACTAGAACAAAATGCAAACATTAGATTGTATGTACCGGTACTATACAAGGTTATAGGATACTACTATTTGGGAATTTTTGTTTTAAATATATATGCACTTACACACATATATGAATGCTGGGTTGCAATGTATTATGTATCTGTTACTGTGTCTTATAAAAAACAAACTTGGGAATTACTCTCTAGCACCTAATTCAACCACATATCCAATGAAAGAACTCATCTACAATATTTTTGCTAGTACTCATGGCAAAATAAATCAGTTGAAGATTCTAGAATACTTCTATTCTTTTAATTAACATTTACTAGGACAATAATCAAGGGGAAATCTGACTGAATCATCTGCTGGCAATTTAACATAATAAAATAAATACAACTTGGGGATCATCAGTCACCTACCAGGTGACAATTCTATTAAATAAACCTCTTTATAAAAAGACTTTTCCATTAGGTAAAATTAGGAAGAGTCTATATTCTTGTTTGCCAAAGGTAGGCTCAGTTACTCCTGTTGTCCTGATAAATTATGGATCATTTTGGATAATAAATTATACAGTTTCCCTAAAACACTGATTATCAAAGTGTGGTCCCTGGACTAGCAGAATCAGCAATGAGTAAGATGGCAATTTATGGCCCCATTCCAGACTTTCAGAATCAGAAGCTTTGAGGGCGAGCCCTGCAATCTATATATTTTTTTTTTATTGTTTTTGACAGAGAGAGAGAGAGAGAGAGAGAGAGAGAGACAGAGAGAGACAGAGAGAGAGAGAGAGAAAGGGGAGGGCCCAGAACAGCCTCCACAGTTGTACATCATTGGTTTTTCCACATAGGTTCATTCCACAGGTGGGCATGGGGCTGCACAGGGCAGGAGCTGGGCTGGGGTCTCGATGCGCTGAGAACCGAACTGGGGGCACTCCCCAGTTCAGTATATGGGTCCACATGGGCCAGGGCCGGGATTTGATCCTCGGTCCCGCAAAGTGAGCGCTTAACCCACTGAGCCATCCTCGCTTCCCCGCAATCTGTATTTTTATCAAGCTCTCCAGGTGATCCTAGCACTAAAGTCTGCGAGATACTGCCCTAGCTATAATGGACTAAAATGCTAGTTTCAGTGTCTAATCCTCTTCAATTTGGTTTTCCAGTTACAACTAATCTGAAGCTACTACATGCTTGGTATAACATACATGACTGAAAATACTGGAGGTATATTTCACCATTATACAAATTAAGTTCAAAACCATTGTGCTGATTTCCACTTAGTATCTTTTGCAATTACCCAGTTTAGAATAGCTAGACTACATGCTACCTGTCAAATACCCAAAGGACCCACTTCATATGGACAAGTTTTTGTTTTTGTTTTGTTGCTTTTATTGCATCTATGGAGTCCTTGATTATAGTCCTATAATCAAGTTTACACTAACTTACTCTGGTCTTATTTAAAATAACTACATGGCTTTTGGTAATTTGAAGGTGAAAATATGCTCCCTCCTCACTCATAATCTTTTTGACCTTAACAGTAAATCTATGAGATCAGTAAAGCAGGAATGATAACATCATTTTAAAAATGAAGAAACTGAGGCTTAAGTGATGACATGCCTCAAGTGAACAACATAGGAGGCAGAACTGAAACATAAAACTGGGCTTTTTGGATTCTAAATCATATTTTTCCACTATATTACCTAACCTGAATCTGTTCTTTTCAGGTACATCATCATTATTATTTGCAACCCATACCTCTCCTAACTAAAAAGAATGTTATCTCACTTTCCAGGTAGTAGTAGCAATATTAAGAGGAGGAGGAAATATTCATAAGCTAAATGACTCTGGGTGTGCAGAAATTTAATGAAGAAGGTTTAAAAAATAAGTACAATTTCTTTGACACTGACTTTATTCCAAACAATAATATTCCAGTTAATATATTGAGTATAATAATACACTTTAATCTGACCACTTTCTTAATCCTCTCATAAGCAAAGATTCCAAATAAGAACTGCACATCTCAGAAATACATTTAAATGAAGTAGCTTGAAGAGGATACTTATTCAGGATGCTATGGAAACAAGGTGTGAATGTATAAATAATTATCTCTACATGATCTGTAAGTAGTATGCATGATACAAATGCAGTTGCCAGATTAAACTGTTAAGAGCCTAAGAAGTACATGATAACTAAATCAAACTGCTAAATTCCCAAATATAGACTAAGCATCAGTCAAAACAGACAATGTTGAGAGCAGTCTGTTGAATTTAAGTACATGGAATACATACCACTCTCCAAATTAAATATTCTTTCTAAATCCATATTTTTTTTTATTGTTTTTGACAGAGAGAGAGAGAGAGAGAGAGAGAGAGAGAGAGAGAGAGAGAGATACAGAGACAGAGAGAGAAGTGAACTGGGGGCACTCCCCAGTTCAGCACATGGGTCTGCACGGGCCGGGGCCGGGATTTGATCCTGGGTCTCCAGCGCTGCAAAGTGAGCGCTTAACCCACTGAGCGATCCCAGCTTCCCCATAAATCCATATTTTTAATGGAAGGTTATTTGGCAATATCTATCAAAATGCAGAATGTAAATCCTAGTTGATCCATAAACGTTACTTCTTACACAAAAGCATACGAATGCTTAGCACAGCATTGTGTATAACAGTATTCATCAAGAGGTGTAGGTGAACATTTGTCGTTTCTGGCAACCTAGCATCAGAGCACCCTTCTTTGAGCTCCCTGGCAATGAGGGCACAGACATATGACCCAGGTGGGGCCATCCTATGCTCTTGTCTAGTACGTGGAATCTTGAAGAAGTGTTCCAATATTAGAAACCATCAAGACAGAATCCATGGTGGCTACGGTGGAGATGAGAGACTACCAGAATGTAACCAGCATCTTCTTTAGAAAGCTGTATGACAGTAGGAATTTGTGCCTTGCCTTCCTCGGTTTTACCATTTGCAAACTTATTATATTGCCTTCCTATCAATTCTGAGGCATGCCCAATCTTTCCAATAAAACATTCTTCTGCTTAAATTACCCACAATAAGTTTCTGCTATTTGCTACACAGACCAAGCCTCACAGAATATGGAACTGATTAAATTAATTATGGTTTGGCTATGCAGGTATTTAAAAAGAATGAGAAAAATTTATATATAATGATGTGTTAGGACATCCAAGATTTACCTTTAAGTGAAAAATAAAAAGTAAAGGTATACAACACAGTACTGGGATTAGGACATACACACAGGCACACAAAATTATATATGAATAGAAAATTTCCCATACTACCTAAAGTAATCTATAGATTCATACAATTGCTATTAAAATACCAATGGCATTTTTCACAGAACTAGAACAAATAATCCTAAAATTTATATGGAACCATAAAAGACCGGGAATAGCCATGGCAATCCTGAGAAAAAGCAACTAAGCTAGAGGTAGCATGTTATCAGACATCAAATTATACTACAGGGCCATAGTGATCGAAACAGCATAGTACTGGCATAAAAATGGACACACAGATCAATGGAACAGAATAAAGAGCCCAGAAATAAACCCATGTCTATATGGTCAGTTAATCTATGACAAAGAAAGTAAGAATTTGTACTGGGACAGAGAGTATATTCAATAAATGTGATGAGAAAACTGAATTAGATACATGCAAATAATGAAACTCTTACATCATATACAAGAAAACTAAAAAATGGATTAAAGACTTAAATGTAAGACCTGAAACCATAACTCTCCTAGAAGCAAATACAGGACGTAACCTTTCAGACATTACCTTTAGTAATATTTTTACTGATATACAGACTTAGGCAAGGGAAAAAATAAAAAAATAAACGAATGAGACTATATCAAACTAAAAAAATTTTTCACAGCAAAGGAAATCATCAACAAAATGAAAAAACATCCTACTGAATGGGAGAAGATATTTGCCAATGATACATCTGATAAGAGGTTAAATCCAAAATTTAAAAACAAAACAAAACAAACAAAAAGAACTCATGACACTCAACACCAAAATATTAAACAATCCAATTTAAAAATGGGCAGAAGACCAGAATAGACATTTCTCCAAAGAGAATATACAGATAGATTGCCAATGGACATACGAAATGATGTTCAATGTCACTAATCATCAGAGAAATGCAAATAAAAACCACAATGAGATATCACCCCACTCCTGTCAGAATGGCTATCATAACAATAAATCAAGAAAAGGGAACCCTTATGCACTATTGGTGGGACTGCAAAATGGTGCAACCACTATGGAAAACAGAATGGACATTTCTCAAAAAATTTAAAATAGAACTACCTTATGACCTAGCAATTCCATTCCTAGGTATTTATTCAAAGAAATCCAAAACATTAATTCAAAAAAATATATGCGCCCCTATGTTTACTGCAGCACTATTCACAATAGCCAAGATATGGAAACAACCCAAATGAACATCAATAGATGACTGGATAAAGAAATTGTGAAACATTTATACAATGGGAGTATTACTCTGCCATAAAAAAGAATAAAATTGTACCATTTGCAACAACATGGATGGGACTAAAGATTATTATGCTAAGTGGAATAAGTCAGACTCAGAAAAACAAATACCATTCAATCTCACTTATATGTGGAATCTAAAGAACAGAATAAACAAACAAAATAGAAATAGACTCATAGATATAGAGAACAAACTGATGTTTGATAGATGTGAGGGAGGTTGGGGAGATGGGAGTAGGAAGTATGAATTGGTAGCCACAAGATAGTCACAGGGATGTGAAATATAGTATGGGGAATATAGTTAATAATGTAAAACTATGTATGGCATCAGATGGGCACTAGACTTATCAGGAGGAGCACTTCATAAATTATATAAATGCCTACCAACTGTGCGTTGCCTGAAAATAATATAAAGTAATATTCAATGTCAACTATAATTAAAAAAAAAAAAATATATATATATATAGTCACAAGATGTAGAGTAGCATAGGGAATACAGTCAATATTAATAGTATTGTTAACAGCTATGAACAATGTCATATAGGTAGTAGACTTATCATTTTGTGAGGTGTGTAAATGTTTAATCATTATGTTGTTTTTGTATACCTGAAACTAACAATAAAAAATAATAATCATAAAAATGTAAAATAAAAAAATAAATAAAACACTAAGTACAAAAAAGAAAAGTAGAAGGATATACAAACCATTGTTTACCATACTTACATAGTGGCAAAGTATTCTTAATTTTTTACCATAAGCATTCATGACTTTCACCACTAAGAAAAACCTAAGTTTTCAAAGAACCTATTTCAGAATCCAACACTACATAAGCAATACTTTTACTTATCCAGTGACCTCCATGGTGACATGCCATTTAAATAACTAGCAAAACTTCTAGTATGACAAAAGAAGTTACATTAAATGTTGGGTTACTAAGAAAATGATAAGGAAGCCTGCAAATAAAATAATGTGTTGTGAAATAGAAGATTTTAATTGCCTTTGTTAACTCCTAAATGCCACTATAGAATACAAACCAGAACTTTTTAGCAAGACTTATCATGACTAAGGCTGAAAACTCAGTCACTCAAATAACATGATTTTTCCATTTCTCAGGTAAATTCTACAAGGCAGAAAAGATTGGGTGGGGGGGGGAGGAAAGGCTAAGAACAACGAAGTTAAATGGTGGGAAGGGTTCATTAATTACTGTCAGAAACCTGAGTTAAGGGTGGGAATTTATCCCATTTAGAGATGGGGGATAAAGCTTCTTTGAAGCTATCCAGAGGCTAGAAACTCTATGCCACACAATGCTCTTTACAATATGGTTAAGATTCCTTTAGTCTTAAACCCCCACAAAATCCCGACAAAAAACCTATAGACTGTCATACCATACTCAGGTGGGGAATTATTCAAACAAATGAGACCTATCCAATCAGGACACACCTGATTCACTGTTTATAAAATGGGATCAATACCTACCTAGAATTATTTTAAGAATATACATGAAAGCCCGAGCATAGCACTCAGCATATAGTAGGTACTCAATAAATCTGTACCAAAAATTTGAATCTGTTATGAGCCATTCCCTCCAGTTACAATGAATCCTCTCCATGCTCTTTTAGTAACATGGTATACACTCATATCTCTATTACATTATCTTGCAATCATTGCAGAAAACTGGTCTTCCCTTTAGGGTGGGGTACTCTTCTCACTCCAGCAGAACTGCCTACCCAGTATCTTAAATTTCTTTAAAAAGAAAAAAACAGTCCAATCTAATCCTCTAATCTGCATAAATTTCATCATCCAAACCCTAATACATGTCAGTCAAACCTCTGCTTGAACAGCTCCCATAACAAACCAACTCACTACTTAAACTCTTTCCATTTCATAGGGGGTCCGCGTCTATCCTCTCTTCTGTTCATGGTCCTGGTTCTATAGGTGAAAAGCCACAAAAGGCTGTTGAAGCCCTCTTTCATGTGACAGTCACCTAAGTATTTGAAAGTCATTACAGTAGACTCTCAGTTTACTGGCAGATGACAGAGCCATCCCGACTTCCCCAAGATAATGGATCTTAATGTAGTGAAGAATGTAAATATACAATTGGTATATTTATACCACATATAGGGCTTTTTCTGATGGTATTAACTCATTGACTCTGCAGTAACATCCACAACGAAGGCTCCATTTTGCAGATGAGAAAAGCAAAACTAATTGTCACATCATACAGCTAGTGACTGA